>PVKC010006238.1:0-31605 GCA_004027635.1 Crocidura indochinensis | reverse complement strand
TATGTTTTAATTAAGGGATATGTGCAAAAGGAAGAAATCAGACTATTAAACATATATACACCCAATGAGAGACCAGCAAATTATCTAATCCAGTTACTGACAAAATTGAAAGAAGAAATCAATGATAACACAATAATTATGGGAGACTTTAACACGGCCCTATCAACACTTGATAGGTCAACCAGATTGAAACCCAACAGTAAAGATTATTTTCAAGGACAGAGTGCATTTACCTTTTCTTATTCTTCACACAACTTATAAACTTCATTATGTCAGATAACTTCATGAGTATAAAGTTTTGAAGGAAAAGAAGAAATCTGTGATTGTGATGTCAAATACATAAATTAAATTTGAAATTTACAAACAAGAATTACACACATGAACTGAGACATAGTGCCAAAAGGAGGAAGATAATATTAAGAACAAGAGAATACCTCAAGGGGGTGAGAGAGAATCAATAATAGATGGAAGAAAATACTTCAAAAGCATACAAGTATAAATATAAATCTTAGCCAGATCATGATTCTTAAAAAAAAACACCATAAATAAAATACACGTGTATTTGCAGTATATTCTGTACAGAATGTCGTATGATTATAACAAAGTTTATTAAAATGTAAGGGGAAATAGAATTGAAAATAAGAATAAAAACATCCTGTCACATCCTGGTCTGACAATAAAACTATATGCAGATAATAATTTTGTTTTAATTATGGACAAATATGAGGTGGAATAAATGTTCCCAGATTTATAAATCAAGGGTTATACAAATGTAAAAGGTTAAAGGGGGGGTAACTTAAAATACTTTCCTATATTATAATAGTGATTCATATGCATTGTGTTTCCATTGGACTGTCTTTGGGAAAGTAAAATATTTCAAAGAATCTTTTGTGAGAGTATTTTAGAAGAAAATATTGCTAATTTTTCTTGCTTAATTATGCATTTTAATAATATCACTCAATTTATTTTATGTTAATGTCTTATACAACTCTATATATCATTGATACAATATTATGATTTTAAATAAGTGCACATATACACCCCGATTTATTTATTTATTTATTTATTTTCTTTCTTTCTTTTTTCTTTCTTTCTCTTTTTTCCATCCATCTTTCTTTCTCTCTTTCTTTCTTTCTTTCTTTCTTTCTTTCTTTCTTTCTTTCTTTCTTTCTTTCTTTCTTCTCTCTCTTTCATTCTTTCATTCTTGCTTTCTCTCTTTTTTTTTTTAGAAATGATAAAAGAATTTCTCTTCACATAGTTCTTCTTTTTGCTCAGGACTTATTTCCTTATTTCTGAGTCTGTGCTCAGGAATAACATCTGTCTAACTTAGAGGGTATTATGTGGTACTAGAGAAAATTCTGGATCTGTGACATGCCTAGTTCTGCTTTTTGCAAGGCAAGCATTTTACCTACTCTACTATGGATATTGCTCTGAACTTAAGTATGATTTACAATTCAGTAGTCCAATATATATGTATATAAATATATATAAATTGCCTACTATATGTATTGCCTTATTTATATATAAATTGCCTATTAGGTAATAGTCTGTATTAAAAATTATTATTAATTTAATAAATTATGAGAACACATTTAATTATTCTATGCTACTGTATTTTATATAGTCATATACTAATATGGTATATTCATATACTATATACCAATGTACTTTATTTTTTATTTTAATAATAATTTTTATTTTGACCAAAGTGGATAACAAATCTTTCACAGTAATAGTTTAGGTACATAGTGACATTGAATCAGGGGCATTACCACCACCAGTGTTGTCCTGCCTTCAAACCTGTTCCCAGCATCCATCCCATATCCTCGTCCCTAACCCCCAGGTGCTATTATAAGTGACCACCTCTGTATCTAGCTTGTTGTAGATTGAGTATTGATTTTGTTGTCATTGGCTTTGGATTTGGTTTTTAATTCCTATGATTTTTATGTAATTTTATGTTACTTGCCATCCTTAAAATGTACACAAACAACGATGCATACAGCAATATGCCATTTTAATAAAAAGTGTTTTTTATCCTATAGAAACCAAAATTAAGTTAATAATTAATATGGTTTCCACACTTTTATTTTTTGTTTTGTTTTGCTTTGCGATTTCAGTGGTGTCTTTTTTGTTTTTTGTTTTTGTTTTTTGTTTGTTATTTTTGTTTGCTTGTTTGTTTTTAGCCACACCCGGTGATGCTCAGGGGTTACTTCTGGCTATGCTCTCAGAAACCTCTTGGGGACCATATGGGATGTGAGGGATTGATTCATTCATCCTAGGCTAGCACCTGCAAGGCAGATGTCTTACTGCTCCACACCACCACTTTGGCCCCAAATAGTGCCTTAAGTACATAGACTTTAAAGAGTTTTCACAGTAAACTGTAGCATGAGGTAAAGATAAAATACATACCAGAAGCTTTGGTTGGTAGATTTATAATCTAATTTATTTAGAAAGACAGTTGCATGATAAATATACCTATTTGAGAAGTTATTTTATATAGGGAATTCAAATTGAGTTCTACAGATTATAATATCAGTTGTATTATATAAAGTGCTGACAAAAATGAGATTTTTAAGGGTATATGGAAAATTTTTCTGTCAACTCCTCTGACTTTGCTTCTTTTTTCTTTATATATATTTATTATTCATGTGTATTTATTTCTCTTAGAATTAAAAAAAACAATATCCAGTGTACCTGTATATCTTAGAATTATATTTTTGTATTAAAATGTCATAGTATTAAAATGATAAAAATATTCTTTTAGGTTAGGTTATATTTGATTGGTATACTTTTAAAAATTCTCACGTATAATTTTAAAACCAAAAGATATTTGATCTTTCTTGTATTTATTAAAATATTATGATGCAATGCATGTAACTCTTTTGATAATTGTCACAGACTGGTTGGTCCTAACACTACAGAATTTTTTGAGTTCCCGTGAAAGGTGTGTGCATGCGTGGCTGTAGGAGATGGAGGCCAAGAACTCAAGTTGGATTCAAGATCTGTTACATATATTCAAAACAACAGGTGGAATATCTATACTCAATTTCTTGACAAGCCATAATTTTCAAAACAAAGCTATTCAGGCAAAACTAATTTTTTACCCCCAAAAGCACAGCAGCATATTGTTAAAAAACATTTTGACACAAAGAAGCATCACTTTTGAAGTCACTTTTTGCTATCAAAAGTTTCTCAGTAGCAAGGTAAGTTCATAATTGTTTTGGATTTATGCATCCTGAAATGAGACTGGAAATGTTAACCCTTACTGTGACTACACATAGACTAAGAATAAAGTTAGATCAGAGGATGGGTACAATTTCTATAAGACCAAATAAAAATACTTGGATCAATGTAAATTTTCCACTGAGGATATGTTTATCTATCTAAGTAATCTTTCAAATGTCAGGTCATATTATGTTTCAATTAATATTTATGCACTTTCCTTTATTTCCTGAATGTGTCATGGACAAGCAATCAAGGGTTTTTCCCGTCCCTAGTACCTGTGATTACAGGTTATTTTTTTAGCATCTTTTTTTACAGAAGCTACTTTTTAAACCTTTCTCCAAGCACAGACTGCTTTGAAAAAGTTACTGTAACTAGCAGACAGCTTTTTTTTTTTTTTAAATCACCTCTCCCCTAGCAGATGCTTTTTAAAAAAATCCTCCCTTAGGCAATTAGGGCCTTTTTAAATTTGGTGCTTTCCTAGGGTCTCAGAATTTGTTAACATGTGGGATATAGCAGATAATCATTTAAATTTTGTTGAGAGTGTGTGTGAAGTACATTATATGTATTATAGAAATAAGTATGCAATCTAAGTTTTAGTGGGCACTTTGTCTTGATTTGATCATCATAAACATTTTTATCTGGCTTTGTGCTATAAAACATTTTATCTAAGTCAATAACACACTATACATATAAAAAAAGAAATCTAAGTCTGAGGAATTCAAACTCTCATCCAATTTTACATGATTTATCCACACACTAGAATGATCTACAGTTCAATTTAAGAATGATTTTTCCCAAGAAACAATTTTATTAATAACATGGATGAGCATATCTTTAGGTGGGTGTTTAGAAAAAATATACAATAATCTCTAATTCTATAAACGGTATATATAAGCATGATATGTTAAATAGAAGCTTCATAGTTTATATAATATTTTCAAGTTGGGTTTATTTAGATTACTAATCAATATAATTCAATATAATAAACTAGCTTTGACATATAGCATAAAAGCTGTTATTTTGGCAAAATATTATTTGGTAAAATACCAAAATCTGATTTGATAAAATACCATTTGCTGATTAATGGAATAATGTCTAAAATATAAGAGTTGTACTTACATTTAGATATACAACTAGAACTAGTTTTGACAATGTATTTTTCTTTTCTTCACTGTAATCACTTTTAGCTATAATACTTGTAGTTTATTTAACTGATTTTATTTGCTAATCCTATGTGCTTTATAGTCCATTAACTTAAAATCCTGTACATGTACAATATAATGGTTGAATATCTCATCACACACTTATAAAAAGTTGTATTAATTTTTAAAAATTACATAATTTTCCTATATGCTCTTGTCAGTTGGTTTCCCTAATAGTGACTTCTCTATTTTCTGAAGATTATGCCTGGAGTTAATATGGAAGCTATAGTGAGTTTAGATGAAGAATAAATGTGATTCGTTTTTGTAAAGACTAACACTATATCATCTATTGAATGAACAGTATATACTTACTTAGCGATAAAACTTTGCCATTTTTAACCTAATTGGACCATATACTGAATATCACTGTACATTATCTACACAGTTTGCTCTATCTAGGTTTTCTGGGATAATTTCTAACAATAAATTTGATCATAAAAATAAACCAACTCTGATGAGAGCCTCTAGAAGGACTCCTCCCACTTTCAGCGGATTTTATTTTTACCACAGTTTATTACTTTTCTCTTCTTCAAACAAAACCACATAACTTGAACTATCTAGTCCCGCCTCCCAGTTAGAGGGGGAAATAAACAAGATACCAACACCAAACAGGTGTAAGACCACTAAGTAGTATATAGGCACAGAGGGGACCACATATTCTAGCAGCCCCAGGTGTGAGAGATGAGGGGGGGTGAGAGATGAGGATATGGGAAGTAGGATGGGAACGGAAGGGAGGGAGGACCATTCGGTGATGGGAATACCTCTGACCTTATGCTAATATATACCTAAAATATTATTTTCAACAATATGTAAGCCACTATGATCAAAATAAAAATTATATTAAAATAGAAACGTTTGTAACCATGGTGCTTAAAGATATTAAAAACAATGAACAAAATTAAAAAATAACCTAACTCTACAACATTTACCTATGAAAGAAATGTCTTGCTTCCCACTTCTGTTTATTTCTCAAAGTTTTAGATTGACTATGAGACCTAAAATGGATCAAATAAAGTGAACTAAAGGCAAGTGATCTGAAGTCAAGTAATTAATAAGAGATAATTATGAAAAAAAGCAAATTTTCAAGTTAGTTTCAAAAAGAATTAAAATAAAGATTTCAACTCCAGAGGATATACTTATGGCAAAATCAAAGTGACTTAAATTCGTAACAGAGGACATAATTAAGTTTAGATGACATTTTAGTGCCTATTAATTCCATAAAATGTAATACTGAATTTAAACTCTAAATTCAATATTCAATATTGAAGAATATTTCTTACTGTATTATGCCTAATTCTATGACTTTAGTTATTTAAATGGAAATAAATTGGGATAGAAAAGCTAAGAGAAATTGTCAGTATGTTGTCAGTATCAATAGAGAATAAAGCAGATGAGAAAGTTGACTGGTACCTAGGATGGGCATTAGTTCAGATATTTTTTCTCGGTGTCACAAAACTGGAATAAGTTTCAAGGGTAAAACATAAAAAAAGAACTGGTAGAATAAGCTTTATAAGGAGAGGGACAAACTGGACATATAGAAGCAGTATGAAAAAAAAATAAAACAGAAAAAAATTTTGGTCCTTTTAGCTTTACAAAATTGTTCCAAAATAGATTAGGTTGGCCACATGTATATTAAAAATAAACTAAAACATTTGTAAGTGGTATCATAAACCTCTAACTTTTTGCTTTTTCAACTGAAAGGAAAATTACAAATGTTTCTGATTATAGAGTGTTGTGTGATTTGTGCTTATTATTATTTTACTTAATTTCTCTAGCAAACAGTTAGGGCATATCTTAACATGTTAGGAGGAAATTCCTTTGTTCCATTTTTGGAACAGATATTTTTGTAAAGATGATAATATCAGAATCATGATGAAGGAACATGAACATATCCAGTTTTTCTTTTCAGAAATAATTACAACTAAAGGTAACTTCACTTTTAGCTTGAAAAGGACATTAGAAGAAGTTCTACCTGTATTCATAATTCATGCTTTATGACAAGATGCTAAAATTTAGAATAAATTGTTCAATGCATATTTCATATTTAAGAGTTTTATAAAGGCCCTGGAAAATATATTTAAGTATATATGTATATATAATTATGTTCCACTAGAATATGATGTCAAGAAGTATGAAGTAATTGAAAAGACAACATTAGATTTATCTGTATGTTAAAGACTATTATTCCTAGATTTACTTATTTATAATCATTAATTCTCTTAAATGCTAGTATTTTTTTAGTTTGGTTTTGGTTCACACCTGGTGGCACTCAGGAATTACTCCTGGCTTTGCATTCAGAAGTAGTTCCAAACAGGCTCCAGGGACTATATGGAATGTCAGGATTCGAACAAGGGTCTAACCTGTGTTAGCCTCATGCTATTGCTCCAGCCCCAAATAAAATATTTTATAGATTCTTTTTAATATAAATCTTTAATTGATGCACCATGATTACAAGCATGTTTGTAGTTTTGTTTCAGTTAAATACAGAATACCCTCCTTCACCAGTGCAACATTCCTAACACCAATGCACTTCCCTCACCCCTGCCTGTATTAGTGACCGGCATTTTAATATTCTATTGTGTATATGTACCACCGTTTCTTTAGCCATTCATCTGTTGAATGGAATTTTGGTTGTTTGTAGAGTTTGGCTATTTTAAATAGCACTGCAATAAATATAGGTGTGAGGAAGGATTTTTTAACTTGTTTTTGTGTTCCTAGGATATAACCCTAGGAGTTGAATAACTAGGTAATATGGGAGTTCAATATCTAGTTTTTTGAGAAATTTTCATATTGTTTTGCATAAAGGCTTGACTAGAAGGAATTCCCATCAGTAGTGAATAAAAGTTACTTTCTCTCCACATCCCTTCCAGCACTGATTTTTCTTGCTCTTTGTGATGTGTGTGTGTCTGTGGTGTGAGATGGTACCTCATTGTTGTTTTGATTTGCATCTCCTGAAATTAAAAGGCATATAAAACAACATGTAGACAAAGCATTTATGACATTGAGAATAAAGGCATCTTCAAGTAGGAAAGAGCACTATCAAAACCATTGGAAGCAGAGATAAACATATGGGACTATATTGAATTGAGAAGCTTCTGCAACTCAAAGAAAATAGTGACTAGGATACAAAAGCCATCAAAGAATGGGGGAAACTATTCCCCCAATACCCATCAGATAAGTGGCTAATCTCCAAAATATGCAAGTTACTTATAGAACTTAAGAAGAAAAAAATATAAAACCCATCGAAAAGTGTGGAGAAGAAATGAACACACATTTCCTCAAAGAAGAAATACAAATGGCCAAAAGACACATGGAAAAATGCTCCCCATCACTAATCTATAATTTTTTTCCTAAAGCTTATAAACACAAATACATGATAAGTAAAGGTTTAACTAAATTTGGAAAAGTCATACATTTAAGAAAGAAACTTTGGAAATACTTACTGAAACAAAGATTAAATGGGATTCTGACCAATGGTGGCTGAGGCGTGGTGAGGTCTAAGGAGGGGAATGGTTGCTTACACACTATTCAAGTTTAAAACCTACACTTGCTTCCCAGCCCTGCCAAAATGTGGTCGACAAAGTTGGAGTGATGAGGGCTTGTGTGTGAGGGGGATCGTTCCAGGCTCACTTTACCGTTGGCTGGATGCACTCAGAAATCACTCTTGGCTTTGGGAACCATACATGTTGACAGGGATGGAACCCAGGTTCGTCCTGGGTCAACCTAGTGCAAAGCAAAGACTTTAAACTCTATGCTATAGCTTCGGCAGACTATATAGACTTTTAATCTATGTTTGACAGCACTCCAATTCAATCTCAAGACAAACACAAACAAATACATATTTATATAAACATATAACATATAAATATTTATATATATTTTCTTGTAAATATAATATTTTGGCAGAGGTTTGCTCAAAGGAAGATTGTGCATTTTGAATGTTTTCAAAACATTTCCTGATACCCCAACCTCTTCTGAGCACCACTGGGATGCATATAGTGTTGGCAGTTGTCACCGAGCCCTACTGCATGTCATCCAAAATTAGTAACAATAAAGTCACTTTCTCTAAATATACACTTTTTTTTTGTTTTGTGGACCACACCTGGTAACGCTCAAGGGTTACTCCTGGCTCTGCGCTTAGAAATTGCTCCTGGCTTGGGGCACTATTTGGGATGCTGGGGGATCTAACAGAGGTTCATCCTTGGCTAGCACACTCAAGGCAAATGTCTTACTGCTTGCGTCTCTGCTCCGGCCCCTAAATATGCACTTTTATATTAAGTATTCATCCATTATTCCTGAAATGCTTTTGAAATGTCCTCAGTCAATGCTCTTTGTTTCTTTAAAATATTTTTTGTAATTTATAGACTGGTGATCTTAATTTTTAATTTAAGCACATAGACATTATTAATTTAATTTTAACTTATTTGTAATAACAATGACTTTGACTGCCCTTACTTAGTATTAAAGTTTTCTGCTCTGAAACAGAGAAATAATATATGGCTTAAGGTACTTGACTTGATTTGCATGCAGCTAACCTCAGTTAATCCTCTAAAACTTATATGGTACCACAACTTCTACCAGTAATGACCATTTAGCAGAATCAAGATATGCACTCTGTATTACCAGGTATATCACTAAAGCAAATAGGTAAATTCATTTGATTTAAAAATTTGGGGGGGAGGCAAAGAAATATCACAAATGGGTATGGTGTTTGTCTTGCATGATGAAAACCCAGGACTGAACCAGGTTCAATTCCTGTCAGCCTAAGTGATCCCCTGAGCTTGCCAGGAGTGATTTCTGAGCACTGAGCCAGGAGTAATTTTCTAGAGCCACTGATGTGGCTCAAAAATTATATATATTTGTCCGAAATATAAAGCATACTATTTTACATGTTTATATAAAATATGTTGGATAGTTTATTGAAGGATTCTTTAGCATGATGATATCTGGTTTGTTATGTTTTAAGGGCTTTACCTGCTGGCAGCATTACAGAGTAAATTCTGGCTCTTCACTTAGGAATCACATTTGATATTAAGGAGACCATATGGAATGTCAGGGATTGAAATCAAGTAGGCTATATTATATGGAAGACAAACACTCCATAAGCTGTGTTATTGTTCTTCTCCAGCAGAATAGATTTTATGTTACTGTTCATGTCTAGGTAACTGCTCTGATTAAAGATAGTGAACAAGTAGGTATCACAGCTATTTTAATTTTATTTATTTATTTATTTATTTGAGCATTTTATTTTCATAATTTTAATCTATGTGCCTTCATTTACAAAGCTATTCTTATTTGCATTTCAGGTGCATAATTTTATAGTTCATAATATCTAGAAAAAGACAGAATTTATTAGTTTATTATTAAAGCAAAGCTTTTGGTATATTTTGCATATTCCTTATCTTTCAATATTCAAACATTTATTTAATCATTAAATATTTTAAATTATGGTCTTTGCTTCAAAAACCTGAGGGTGTAAGTTTGATAAAATTTTCATTAAATATTTAAATAAGAAGAAACAAACACTAACATAATAACCACACAAAAAATCTCCCAGAATAAAGCCATAGGGCACACTTATTGAATCAGACTCCTTATTTAGAAAAATGGTATGTGCCTTCCTTAATATTATGCATTATTAATATTAAAATTCAACAAGGTAAAATCAAATTTTTGTTCTGGGGTATTGTCTTCAATAATTAAAATATTAAGTAGGTATCTTATTAAAATTATTTACTATCAGGTAACTTATTAGATTCATTTTGATAATGTGAAAAACTTACGCAGTAATCACCTTAAGACAGTTTTATAGGGGCCAGAGTGGTGACGGAGAGCTGTAAAGTGTCTGCTTTGTCCGTGCTAGCTAGAGCGGAACGTAGTTTGATCCTCTGGCCTCCCATATCATCCCCCAAGCCAGGAATGATTTCTGAGCACATAGCCAGGAGTAACCCTTGAGCATAGCTGGTATGACCCAAAAAACAAAACAAAACAAAAATATAGTTGTATATATGTACAGTAAAATAAAACATATAGCATTTGTATGTTTTATTGCCATAATTAGGAAAATAAAAATGTGTTTGTGCTAAGAATAAAAATATATAATTTTTAAAATATACATTATATAAGCAATATCCTTCCCAAATTATCAACCATACAAAGTGTTAAAAGAAAATTATATCTCCCTAATTCTAATTATCAAGGTCTCTAGTGGTAGTACAGCAGATAGGACATTTGTCTGGCATTTAGTCAATCTAGATTCCAGTCCTACTAACCAATATAATTTCTTGCACCTTGCCAGATGATCTCTGAGTTCAGAGCCAGAAATAAATTCTTAGCATTGCAAGATGTGACCCCGTCATAGAGATATAATACACTTTGAAATGTTCTTATTTAGAAAAGTCATCATGGAGTAATTCTTCAATGATGCTGATTATTTTTAATTTATTCAAAGAGGAACTTAACCTAAATTCATTGTCCTATTTTAATAATTTATGTTCTTGATTTTCTGGCTCACTTGATCTCTTTGATATTAGTGTCATATTTTGTTTAGATTCAATGTGTTTTCAACACCTTTGTTTTAATTTATTTACATATGGATTTATTTGTTCCTATTGCTATTGTCTAATGAGTGAGCAATATTCAATATCTAATTCAGTATCTAATGGGTGAGTAATCTTCAGCAATATTCAAGGACTCTTGGCTCTCTGGTCTGTATATCTTTTGGGAGATCTTGGGAACGTATACTGTTGAAACTCTAACACAAACTTGTATGATGCATAAAATCAGCATTTTGAGGTATCTTTCTGAAGTCTAACGTTTTTATTTTTCAAAACTTAATTAACATTCATAATTTTCCTGAAGTAAAAGTATATTGAATGAGTGAAACTGTGTCATTTTACTTTTCATTTTAACTCATGTTAACTTTTGTTTGCTTTTACTTTTCATTTTAACTTTTTAACATTTTACTTTTCATTTAACCCAGTTGATAAATATATAAATTACTTGAGAAAACAGTTACTACTATTTGTTTAAGAGCTTTTTTAATCAATGTCCTTTAACTTTTCCCCCCAAATTTAAATCCCTCTTTAGTGTTGTTATAGAAATGCATTTGTTTTATCTTGACCTACTTTGTGGTCAAACATTATGCTTGAGAGTTCTGCTTTCATTTAAAAAAATCATATTACTTAATTTATAAAAATAAGTTATAAAATGAATTATGCAGTATATTCATTTTTATTCATTTTATGATCCCATTGAAATGTGGATCAAGAAATCCTTGGCTTAGGCTTAAAAATATTAAGCTTTATTTTACTAAGTTCATAGTTCTAATCACCCAAAGGATTGAATTTGTTACTTAAAACAAATTTCTTTTGCTGTATAGATTAAAAGTCAGTTTATTTAAGAAGAGAACCTATTTCTTTCAGAAATGTATTTTATATCTCATGTCACATTTTAATCATTAGAATTATTGCCAACCTAATTTATGCACAAAAACTGTTTAATTTCACCATAGTTCAAAGATGAAGAACTAAAGTATAATAATTAAAGAACAATATAAGATAAGGCAAAATTTACCTTTAATTGTTAGGATAGTTCGCTTTGTAGTTATTTCTCTAACTAAACTCATCACTCTTTGTGGTGAGGTTCATGAGGTGGGCTGTAATGTCCAGCCCTCCTCTCTTTTGTCTCTGAAAATTGAGAAATGTCTTTCAGTTTTCTTAAAACCACTGATGAATGAGACCATTCTGTGTCTTTCTCTCTCTCCCTCTGACTTATTTCACTTAGCAAAATAGATTCCAGGTACATCCATGTATAGGAAAATTTCATGACTTTATCTCTCCTGATGGCTGCATAATATTCCATTGTGTATATGTACCATAGTTTCTTTAGCACTCTGCACTCTGAAAATACATAAAAAATTTAAGAAAACAATGTAATATCAATTTTCATTCTATTCATGCACTATATTAATTATATGCACAATTTTTATTTTTCCTCATTTATCGTGCACATTTCATCATGATCACAGTATATATATATGTATATATTTCAATGCTTTTTTTAACATCACATGCTTATTTTAATCTTACATGCTTTATTTTTACAGGATTCTTGTTTTTATTTTAAGTTACTTAAAATATTTTTACTTTTACTTATTTATTGTTTTAATAATAATTTTATTTAAGCACTATTATTGCAAACATGTTTGTAGCTGGGTTTCAGTCATAAAAAGAACACACCAGTGCAACAATCCCATGCCAATGCCCCATATCCATTCTCCTCCTAAATGTTTTAGCTAATAATTAAGTAGCTAGTCTATGACACAGATAAACATATTTCCTAAATTATCCTAGGTTTCATTTCTGAGAATCTATTATACATGAATTGTAAAGTTGCTAGTAGACAAAATGAAACCTGATATGAGAATAACCACAAATATCTTTCAAAAACTGATAAAAAACAAAAGTAGCATCCTAGCTAATTAAAAAATGGAAAGCAATTAAGTTGTGATTTGTATTTATTTTTATATTTTTATTTTGACCAAATTGGATTAGAAATCATTCACAGTATTACTTTAGGTACAAGTGACATTAAATCAGGTTGGAATTTTAAAGAGGAAAACATCAGTACATAAGGAAAAGGCAAATGTTACAGAGTTCACTATGTTTTCATCTAATGTAAGGGAAATTAACACTTTAATAAGATAAATGCTATTCAGAAGTTATCTAGACCTCTCGAAACTCACATGGCTTTCTTATCAGCTAATCTCAGTAACTAAAAGGCTCCTTTTCTGTGACCCAGTATATGAAAAAGAAAGCTAAGAATGTATATCACTACATCAAGCTGTGTGCTGGTCAAACAATTTTATTGTAATCTTTCCCACAACTCCCAAATGAGCTGATGATGGTGATTGTGATATGACAAGGAGATACATGAGCTAAAATACGTTCAAATACAACATGTGAAAAAATAAGCGAAAGTAAATTTATAAACCATCACTAATATATACTTTCAGTGTCAGCCAAGTATTATCACAAGAAACCTGATGGGCAAGTTACCTAATAATTTATATAGTAATATAAACTCAGTGAGCTTAAATAGTAATGATTGACTTAAACATTGACTTTAGTAATATCACGGTATAACAATCATTTCAAATTTATCCGTGTTGATCTAAGTTTTGATAATTCCACTTGCCTTTGAATTATAACAAGTAATTTGAGGTGAATTAGTTTGTGCCTGCAGGGTAGAAAGCTATGTTGGTGGTGCGAGACTGGTGGAGACATTAGTGAGGGGAGGCAATACTATTGGTGGAAGTGGTGTTTGAATATTTATTTATTTTATTTATTTATTTTTTGTTTATTTTGGGTCACACCTGGCAGTGCTCAGGGGTTACTCCTGGCTCCATGCTCAGAAATTGCTCCTGGCAGGCACGGGGGACCATATGGGGCACCGGGATTCAAACCGATGACCTTTTGCATGAAAGGCAAACGCCTTACCTCCATGCTATCTCCCGGGCCCCAGTGTTTGAATATTTAATGTTTGAAATAACTCTATTATGAACAATATAGCAAATCACGGTGTTATAAGAAACATTAAACAATAGATATAGTATAAAAAGAAAATAGATATAGTTTTATTCTTATTATTAAGTTATTTTGCTATTAAATGATATATTTATTAAATTGTTTATAGTAGCTGGGCGGTGGCGCTGGAGGTAAGGTGCCTGCCTTGCCTTGTGCTAACCTAGGACGGACTGCGGTTCGATCCCCCGGTTCCCCATATGGTCCCCCGTGCCTGCCAGGAGCGACTTCTGAGCGAATAGCCAGGAGTAATCCCTGAGCGTCACGGGGTGTGGCCCAAAAACAAAACAAACAAACAAAAAAATTGTTTATAGTAAAAGTAAAATTATTATATGCTGCTAGAGAAATATTTAATCTTAAACTAGCTTAGAAACATTTTTTCCCTTTTCTAGTGTGCTTCTATTTAGTGTGACTAACAAAACTGACCTACTCACTCAGTTGAAAAGCCATTAAAATTGGGTTTTGGCCTTATTTAAGTTAACATATTTTAGATTATATAAAAATAATTGCATGCCTATATTCATATTTTGCATTCTTAACAATAACCAAGTTGGAATCAACCCAAGAATCTGAGAATAGATGAATGGATAAAGATATATATTAACTTGGTAGAGAGAAATGGAGAGACATATACACAAAATTGAAGAATATGTCATTATAAGAAAAGATCAAGCCATATAGATCACAAAAACATGCATATAATTAGAGGGTATGTTTATGATTGACTTATATTTATACAATGTACAACAACACTTACCAGTGGACATTTCCCTTCACCAATGTATCCAGTTTCCCTGGCTTCCTCCCGGTTTCATCAGAGGGTATATTAAGTGAAGGGAATTTGAAGAAGACGGACAAATACAGAATTATATTTTTCATATGTATAAAATAAGTGAATATCATAAAGTGATAACAAATGGCAAAAAACAATAGACCATAAAAATTTGGCAGGGGAATTGAATTTACCGATGAGTTTAACAGGTGGTAGGAAAACCTGAAATACTGATATAGGACACTGACACTCTTTTGCTGTAGTGTTGAAACATTATATGCATTAAGCTACTAGTAACAATATATCCTTAAATAAAAATATAGAAGAAAAAGAAATAGCAGTGGGTGGCGCAAGCGGTAGGTAGGGTGTTTGCCTTGCAAGCACTGACCTAGGATATACCACAATTCAATCCCCCCGCATCCCATATGGTCCCCCAACACAGGAGTGATTTCTGCGCACATAGCCAGGAGTAACCCCTGAGACTCAAAAACCAAAAAAATCAAAAAAAGAAAGAAAAAAAGAGAATTTTCACACTATTTCTTGATTATATATGACAGAAATTTTAATTCAAAATGTTAGTGATATTTATTTTTTATATAATAGCATTATTATTTAATAGAAATAGTATAAAATTCATATATTTTATTTTACTGCTTCATATAAATTGATTCTAAAAATTAAAATCAGTAGAATTGACATGGTTCTGTAGCACCAATGAGCCCTATATTTATCCCATGTATAATATATATAGTTATAGTATATTGTATAGGCTAATCACATACTTATTCCACCAATTTAATGACATTTCAAAAATATACATTAAATATATATTCAAATATATAAATATAATACATATTGTAACATATAAATATATATTGCTTTACAGGCCACACCAGCTGAAGTTCGGGAGTAACTCTCTCTGACCCCAGACTGAATATATTTAATTTGTTCATTGGCTAATTTATAATAGCTCCTTATTTTCTCTTTAAAGTTTATAAGAAACTAAATTTCACAATATTTTAATGATATATATTTAAGCATTCATAACTGAATATTCATAACTTCATTATCTTTCAAACTCTTTTGATTAATATAATATAAAACAATAATATAATTATAAATTATAGTTACAATTATATAATATAATTATAATCATATAGTATATAATAATCATAATATAATAGTATAATAATATAATATATTATCTATTACAATATATAATACATAATATGTGATGTATGATATATAATATTTAATAATATAATAATTATAAAATTATATATTTATATATAATACATATGATTCTTTATATTATATATATTGGATATATATTCAAAATCATCAATGTAGTAATGAATCTATTACATTTTTTACCTTAAAACATTTACAGAATCAATATGTAAATAACGTCAAATTCGGGGCCGGAGAGATAGCATGGAGGTAAGGCGTTTGCCTTTCATGCAGTAGTAGGTCTGTGGTTCGAATCCCAGCATCCCATAGGGTCCCCTGAGCCTGCCAGGAGCGATTTCTGAGTGTAGAGCCAGGAGTAGCCCCTGAGAGCTGCTGGGTGTGACACAAAAACAAAACAAAACAAAACAAAAAAAAGAAAAAAAGAAACAAAATAACGTCAAATTTTCTTTTCTAAATAGGTAAATGATATATATGGTTAAGATATAAATATTTTCCTCTTTAATGTGTTAGATCAATTCATGCTAGTAAAATCAGTAGAAAAATACATGTGTTTATTTATTTATGTATTTATTTATTTAGGGGGGTTGGGTTACCCGGTGACACTCAGGAGTTACTTCTTGCAATTCCCTCAGAAATCAGCCCTGCCTGGCTTGGGGGGCCATATGAGATACTAGGTCAGCCACATGCAAGGCGAGCACCCTACTGCTGTGCTACCGGTTTGGCCCTGGTAATGAAGTCTTAACATATTTCTTGAGACTATTAATGTTTTAGGATACTGTTTGTAAAATTTTTAAATTGAATATGAGTTTTATGATTTTGCATTACTCAATTTATAGGTTTGGTTCAATAAGTATAATTTTAAATTATTTTATTTATATAAATATTTTCCTACACATAAGAACTTACAATTTGATATATTTACTTTTACACAGGAAACCAAAGCCATTTTTTTTACCATTTCCCCTTTAATATAGTTTGATATTTGAGGGAATAAATAAAAGTCATTAACTTATTTATATATATATGTAAGAACTTAAATAAGTTCTTACTTATTTTGTTTAATCTTAATAAGAAACTGAAAAGCTCAAATGTAAACATATAAATAGAAAATTTCTCTATGTAATTAAACTTAATTTTTAAACTAATAGAAACTTATTAAGTTGCTATAAACCTTGATAATTTTTATTCAATATTACTCTCTGTATATTACTAATCATGCAATTTGCAGATAGTGACTTGCTTTCCATTTTTGATTAAATATACACTAGTTGAATACTTTTAATATTAAAAGTAAGTGAAATTAAATGAGTCAAATGTTATTCTGTTTATTTTCTTAATATACATTTTGCTTCTTTAACAAAACATTTTCCTTTTTACTTAATATTCAAGTTTTTTCAAAAATAATCTTGTCGGAATCTACTTAAAATTTATTCAGGTGCAACAAACCCTGAGCTTCCAAAATTGAATCAAACATAATTTTGTTGAGCATTTCTGACTGAACATATGTTGACACTTATTTTCAAAGAAGTGTCTCATTGATGGCATAAATTTTTAAAATACTATGTTTGTGGGTTTTTTTTAACATTTTTTATTATGTTCAAAGGTAGCCAATATATATGTAACCTCATAAAAATTGGGCACACCGGGTCAAAAGTATATCCAGCTTTAAAAATGAATTCTCAAGTACAATAGGTTCCTTTCGTTAAGCTTCATATAAACATGGGTGGTTAAGCCAGCGTTCCTACTGAATTTAAATGATACATAAAAAATAAAAGAAAAATGGTCTTCATACAGAGTAAGCTTAATTTTATATATTTAAGTCCAGTTTTCTATTTCACAATACTACTCTAACCAGGATAAACATAGCATTTTAAAACATTATGGAACTAATTTATAGATAGGGCAGGCACAAACTTGACTCATAGCAGCAAAATTTTATGTTTCCATTTCAGCAATACGCCTAACACAATAATATCTGGCCAGCAAATCTTAAATATAAGTTAAGCTAACATGATCCATTGCCTTATAAAGCTCGAGCACCCTGTGGAGTCATGCTGAATATGCCAAGTGATTTTTCAAAATTTAATCATCTTAAATGTCAGATAAAGGTGCTTTTGCTGTCATTCTTTAAAACTGGGACAAAAATCCCAAGTGTGCCTGCAAGTTATAAAGCAAGCCCTCTTCTTAATACTAGCATTAGATAAACAACATCATTTCCAATCACCATTCATTTTGCTAGTCACTGTAAATAGAAACGTATTAGAATGCCATCAGGAACATTCTAGACAAATAGTTAGGTTTTAAAGTAAAAATATAAGCATCTCTCTAAAAAGAAACCAATTTCTTCTAAGTGTTAGGTAGATATATATTTTTGTCACTGCTGGCTATGCTGGCAGAACTTGGCAGCATTAAAAATAACATTATCAATACAAATTCAATTGTACTCCCCTAAAATATCAGCAAACAGAATAAAAGAATGAAGAATAACAACAATAGAGAAGAATAACATAACAGTTACTACAATAATTCAAGGTAGATATAACATCTTCATAGCAATAGTAATTCATCATTTTAATAGAACAGATGTAAAAAGTTGACAAGACCATTAATGCATGCACACAATTTGTAAACATCCACTAATATTATACTCAGTGAATACAGAATAAAGAGCAATTTGCTATTTTCTCCACTAATAATATCTATAATAACCTACTATTAACTTCATACTAAATAATTAATAACTGTTTGTTTTAAAACTAAGATTAGGAAGAAAGCCAAAAAAATTCTTCATCTTATTTTCAAATGCCTGCCAATGAACTGAGTATGTGAAATGTATTAAATTTATACAAATTATGAAAGTAGAAAAAACATTCATGTATAGACAAAAATATTTACTGTGTGGTTATTCTGAAAAAGAAGAAAAAACACAAGATATATTTTTTCAAAATAAACAAATAATTTTGTCAAGTCTTAGTATACAAAATAAACATATTATGAATTTTCACTTTAGGGGCCAGAGAGATAGCGCAGCAATAGAGCTTTTGCCTGGCATGCTGCCGAACCAGGAACAACCTGGTTCCCAAATCCACATGGTTCCCTGAATCTGTCAGGAACAATTTCTGAGCACATCTAGGAGTAACTGCTGAACGATTCCTGCTGTGTCCCTACATAGGTTAACTGTAAGTTGAATGGGCTAAATAAACAAATAAGTATGAATTTTATTTGAGAATCCTGTACCATATTTATGTTATTTAAATATTTTTGTATTGTTGTGATATTTCAATTCCTTTTTTCCTGTCCTCTCTCAAACTGAGGTTGAGAGCCTCTAGAAGCTCCCCACCCATTTCCTCTTATATGATTTTTACACCACTTTTTTGCTTTTCTTTTCTTCAAACAAAACCACATAACTTGAACTATCCAGTTCCGCCTCTCAAATAGAGGGGGAAATAAGGGAGGGTACCAGGACCAAACAGATATATGATCACTAGTAGTAAGCTAGACACAGAGAGGACCACTTATCCTGGCAGACATGGGTGTGAGGGTGGAGGATATGGGGTGCAGGATGGAAATGGGGGTGGAGGGAGGACAAACTTGTGATGGGAAATTCCCTGATTCAATGTTAATTTGTACCTAAAATAATATTGTGTAAGATAAGTAGGCCAATATGATCAAAATAAAAATTATATATAAAAATATAAAAAGAAAAAAATTTCTGAGAATTAAATAATATAATGCATATACAAATATATGTCAATGGAAAACACATTTAAATGTCTATTGTTTGTCACAGTTATTGATTTAATTTAAGTTTCATAATTAATTCCACTTATTTTCTCCTGACTATCTCTGCATTCTCCTTTTCTATTTACTACCAGATTCACAAAGTTATAGAAGATCACTGATATCAAGACCTAATTTGTTTCTTTATTATTAATTTATTTATTTTTGGTTTTTGGGCCACAATGGTGACACTCAGGTGGCTATGTGGTCTGAAATCGCTCCTGACTTGAGGTACCAAGACTTGAGGTCTGACGCCGGGGATCTAACCAAGGTCCATCTTAGGTCAGCTGTGTGCAAGGCAAACACACTCTCACTGTGCTATCTCACAGACCTCAGGTCATTTATTTTTAACACGGAATACAAAAATAAATGCATTGTAGGGAAATACTTCTTAAATTACAAAAGTTGTAAATGAGTCTCTAGTCCAGTGGTTGATCTACTAAAGAAAATAAGAAAAGGTCAAATTACTTTAAATTGAGTTTATTCAAGAATAACAAACCAATATTCAGTATATACCAGCTATTATGACCTTTTTAGTATGCTCAGGGACAGAATATATAAGTGGAGATTTTAACTGGATTCTGCACATTTACTGGCTTGAAAATATGCTTTATTAATAGATAATAAGTTTTTTTTTGTATTGTAACTTCATTGGCTATAATACATGTTAATGCTAAATAAAAAATAAAATACCTGGTAGATTCCCTGAATAAGTGCTCTTAGAACCCCTAATATCTGGCAACTAGTTTCTTGTGTTTGAACTAGCAACAGTTCCTTGTTAGTCAGCTGGTAAAAATAAAGACCTATATGAATTCTTACCAAATATTCACAAATTTTTCATCTTTATGTCCCTGATTAAAACTTCCTGCATAACAATTTCATTTATACATCAAATATAATACTATGTTAGTTTTTAAGATTCTGAATGGTCATCTTAATATAATATTCTTTTTGTAAATTCCATTAGATATAAATTACTAAGTAATAGTTCTACTTCTCTTGCAATTTATTCAATAGATTTGATCTACCTCTGACCTATCTTTCAGCATTGAATGCAATTTTGGATGAAATGAAACAGCATTGTATGAATGCTGAAAGTAAATTTTGTATGATTCCTCATTATATTATTCTCTTTCCTTGGTTCTTTGAATGCAAATGTGAGGCTTTGTTCTATTATTTTACAGTAAATGATTCGACTTTATTTTTAATTTATTATCTTTAAATAATTGCAGATAATTGTAGATTATGGCTTATACCACAACAACACAGTATCATAGTCAAGCATGTTACAGAAAGGTATTTGTTTACTGATGAATAAAAATGTAACATAATTCTCTATATTATTAAGAATGCAACAACATGATGACTACAGGCAAAGTTCAAGCATAAGACTAAAAATTGTAATAAGACAGAAGTGTCTATTTCCAACATGCATATGAAAATAATGGTGCCCAGAAACTTACCTCTACAAATCCTTCAGTACCTGAAAGAACCTCAAATATCTGCAAAATTCAATAAGTTAAGAGGCAAAATGAATAAGCCTATATGTATGTAAGCAATAACTCTCTCTTGCTTAATTCGTGACTTCTTATGTCACTCTTTAAAATATTTTAAATTAAACTGCTGAAACATTAATCTTTTAAATACATAAAATAAAGCTTGCACCAGGAACACAAAACTTCAAAGCATAACCCTTCTCAGTCTAAACATATTTATATCCTGGGTTGGAGCTCTTCCAAGTATAATCCAAAACAAACAAACAAAAACAAACATATGAATCTCTTTATGTCTTCCAGTTTTCCTTTATACAGTTATTATCCACAGAGGCCATCAGCAATCCTCAGTTACTTTCTATTAGTCAGATCCATAGTATGTATTCTTTTTTTTTTGTGTGTGTGTGTGTGGTTTTTGGGTCACACCCGGCAGTGCTCAGGGGCCACTCCTGGCTCCATGCTCAGAAATTGCTCCTGGCAGGCACGGGGAACCATATGGGGCACCGGGATTCGAACCGATGACCTTTTGCATGAAAGGCAAACGCCTCACCTCCATGCTATCTCCCGGGCCCATAGTATGTATTCTTAATCATCAGAACATTACCGGAAACATATTTTTGTGAACAGATGTCCTTTCTATTGACCATTTTATTTCTCGAACTTAATGTTATTTAATTACATTGCAGGTATTAATTAAAATATATAAAATGACAGGAGAGAGTAATATATGAAATTAGACTGTCACTCAAAAAATAAATTCATCCCAGATGAATGGATGAGATTATGAGTATCTCAAATCATTTGAGATTGTTTTTTGCTAAAATTGCCTAGCAGGCATTAAATATTCATATATATTCACTTGAAGTGTACATTGTAATGATTTATTATTAGGTGTATTATAACATTTATGTATTTATAACTATAAATATAACAATAGTCATATAATATGAACTATTACACATACAAATATTTACAATAATTTTAAGTATGCACTATAGAATCTTTTTCAAAAATACTATGAACAGAATTTTCAAGAATGCTCCAATAAAATTTCTTTCAATATGAATATTCTATTTTTCTAAGAAATTTTAGGCATATTTAATATTTATAAATAAAAGTATAATTTTTAAATTTGATTTTATAAGAGAAAATAATCTTATTGTGGGAGTGCTTTTTGCTAGCTTTAGTGTCTTCTTCAGAGCCACTTCAATATGCTTATTATGCTTCAATTATTCTAGAGATTCCCTAGCACTTTTTCATTCTGTAATTCCTCTACTTGTAATAGACTTCCTGCTGAAACACAAACCTCCTTGGAGACTTTATCCTTTGTAATTCTCCTGTGTTATGTCTGAGAATATATTATGTTCCTTTGCTCCCTTGGCAACATAATCTTACCATTATTACAGAATTTATCAAAAAGAATTTAATTTATGCGTTGCTCTTTGACTCCACTATCAAAATGAATGAAATTCCATGTATATTCTAACTTTTAATTTTTGTTTTTCATTTCTGTGTCAGTGCTTTTAGAAAATACTGAAATGTGGTTTATTTTATCATGTATCTACTAAAGGCTTTGAGCAATATGATTTTTGACTTGTTTATTAATGCACATTATTTCTAAAAATATGTTTCAATAAATTTTATCCATTACTCATGTTTTAAAATTTATTTTTCTGGGAAACAGCAGTCTGACTCCAAAGCTGTACTCAGGCTGCATGAACCCCTACACAACAATCTCAACAAGCCAGGTAGTAATTCAATACAAGAACAAAAGATCTCAGCTCGTTAAGTCTTACAATTAAACGGCAATTATGTGAAAGACCCCACTGTGTAGCACTTGGAGAAAACAGGAATGTGTGACAAAATTCTGGGACCATGTGGTGCCAAGGATCAAACTGGCGTCGGATATGTGCAAAGTTGAGTCCAACCCTATATTATCTACCTACTCTTCCATAATTATTCTTATAGCAAAATAAATTTATCTTGAACTTCTATATCTTGCCAAGATCTCGATTTACACATGACTGGCTGACAGAACCATGAGTGGACTGTATGTATACTGGGACCAATAAAACATCCCTAGTCTAAGATTTGAGCTATGACCTGCGCAACAACCATGATCTCTAGTTCCAGAGGTCTGTCTGAGACATTTGCAACGGAAGTGGTCTCCTAGAAACATAATGAAAGACGCTATCCCAGGCCCCATCCTAGGATCAGCGCAATGACCAGGACCACCAACCGCAGAAGATGGATTATAACAACACCGAGGGAACAGAACCTCTAGAACCACAAAGAAAGATTTCATCATAAGTTCCACTCCCTGACCTGTGCAGATACCGAGATCTCTAGATACAGAGGTCTGATTTTATCATCCAGGGCGGAACAGAAGTCTTCCATACACCACAAAAGCATCAAGGGGAGAAAAAATGAACCTGAAAGAAGTTTATAGTTAATCCCATGACAATATATTTTAAGGGTGGAGAATCCCTAGATCTCTTAGGCCAAGGGAATTCCTTTTCAAATGACCCCAATATTTACTGTGCATATGCAGGAAGGCAAAAAAAAAAAAAAGGCAAAAAGCACAAAACAATTTTTTATTTAGTTCTTGCAGATTTCTTTGCTTTGGTTTGGCTATTGAAGTCGTTGTCTCCATTTATACTTATTTTTCTTCTTTTCTTTTCTTCCTTTATGTGCTCTGCCACATTTTTTTTTATTTCAGTACCATGGATTTTATGTGATGCTCATCTTTTTTTTTTCTTTTTTCCCTCTGGAGTGTTCACTGGATACTTATTTGACACTTCTTATTGTACTGTTGTGGTGTTTCATCCTCTTTTCCCCTTTTGTCTCTCAAACCTAAGATGAGAGCCTCTAGAAGGACTCTGCCCATGTTCAGAGTATTTGATTTTTTTCCCAGTTTATTACTTTTCTCTTCTTCAAACAAAACCACATAACTTGAACTATCTAGACCTGCCTCTCAATTTAAGGGGGTAATAAGGGAGGTACCAAGACCAAACAGGGGTAAGCCCACTTAGTAGTAAGCTAGACAAAGGGGGGACCACTTATTCTAGCAGCCCAGTGGGTAAGGGAAGAGGATATGGGAGGTAGGATGGGAACAAAGGTGGCGGAAGGACAATTCAGTGGTGGGAATTCCCCTGATTTTATGATAATATGTACCTAAAATGTTATTGTCAGTGATATGTAACCCACTATGATTAAAATAAAATTATATTTAAAATATACATGTTAAATTAAATATATGTAATTTTATATACTTTATGCATATGAACATTTATTGACATGTTAAGTGAGGTTTGACAAGGGAAAACAAAATAGTTATACAACATCTTGTAAAATGAATATTTCAGAAGAGCATTCTTTTAATGTTCTCTTTAATAGAGTATATTAAGTTACAAACCATCAGATGCAATTTCTCATTATTTTCTTAAGAAGAAAGTTTATAAAATCATATATACAACTGATTTTATATCTACAAATTTTTCTGAATTTAAAGAATCTGTGCATACAGTATTTCTTACCTCTATATATGAACTAATGAATGAATTTATATATACAAAAATTTAAGTCAATATAAAATGACTTTAAAAAATAAGTGGCCAATGAATATAAAATACCGTAACCATAATTTTCATTATCCTCATCATAGGAAGAATTTTATTTCTGCTACAGGTATATCTGAAATAATCTGTAATCAATAATAGGGAGTGGTCACAAAGCCTAATCTTTTTTTAGAAACCTAATGTTTCTAAGAAGTTTCATATTTTTTCTTTTATTCATCATTATGTCAGGTTGTCTACATTCAGGATATATTACCAATTTTTATTTTTATTTGATACTAAATTTGGGGCATTAATTCTGTGATTCCAATGTTTTTATTTCCAAAATAAATCTCTTATTACACTGTTTATTTTATTATATTTGAACTTTTTAAAATTTTCACAGGAAATTTTTCCCTATAAATCTTATTCTGGGGAAAAATATTCATTTAAACTTTACCATAGTTCTTATATTTGAAATTTTGTTCCTGATAACAATAAACTTTACTGACCTCTATCAAATTTCACTAAACTTTAATCTATTTTATAGTCAGGATGGTCATGTGTGAGAGCCTGTATAATGTATTATAGCTTATAATTATTAATTAGTGGCTTTCAAACAATGTGGCTTATTGTAATTTACTTATTCTACTTAATGAATCTATGTATATTTTATAGCACATATCTATAAATTAGAAAATGTAAAGTAACTTAAAACACATGCAAAATGATAAGTTTTAAAAATAATCCTGTTGTTACTATATTATCTTTAATCATATTACATAATTTATTATCATGATCACATATTAGTTTTGTCTCTTTAAATTTAGATTGAAGTCATCTCTGCTTTTTACATTTATTATATTTATATATTATCTTTATCAAACATAATTATGTTTATCATTAGACTCTTGAAAATACATGCATTAGCTATATATAACATATTTATTTCCAATCAAGTTTGACAATATTAGACAATAAAAGCACTTAGTTCAGAAAGCATAGTATATTATCAGTCTTTACAATACTGAGAGAAACAATATAAAATGGTATAAAAGACATGCCACTTTTGAATTAAATTTTGATACGGTGTTATATACCTTTAACTTGATAATAATTTATATGTAGAAAGAATATAGAAATACAATATACCAACTATTATATCATTACAAGATCAACATAAAGATACAATCAGGCATCCAACTACAACCAATGACTAGGTCTCTAATGTCTGTCTATACGCAGGTGTGTGTATGTAGTGGAGTCTTGTATGTTTGCCTTGCCTACTCTGTATTGTAAATAATCCCTGCTAATATGTATATAAATCCTAATTATATATTATCCAGCCTCCCACACCTAATCACCACCTTACAAAACTCCTATCTTGTCACTCCCTGAATCCTTATCCATTATCTCTTCCAATTTAACCCCCCATACTCTCAGTTCTTAAAGCATCAAGAAACAAGACGTCCCCATAATTCAGTAAGCAGCAACCAGCCCCCAATGTGAAAGGACAACATCTCAGCCTCCGGATATCTTGCCCTGGCAAAAGACTGCAGTCACTGCTCCTGCTGACTCATTGTATATGGTCCTTTTACTTACACCTCCCCTCAATGTGGACTGTTGCTTGCAAATGGATTGAACTCCAAGATAGAGAACACTACCTGACCCCTTACTGCTGAAAACCATTTCAGACACCACAAGGCCACATTGTGGGACCAAAATGTTCTCTCGATCTTATTACCCCTTCAGACTATCTCAAAAGACTTAATGGAGACATCTTTATTTTCTTTTTATGTTTATTTCCTTAATAGTTATAAATCTTAGTGTGTTTAGTGAGCTAATATATAATATAATAATAAATTATAAATATAATATATATATATATATAAAACCAAGCAACTAGAAAGGGAAGTGTGTGAAGTTATATTGCCTATAAAGCATATAGAATAGCTTAAAATCATTTTCAAATCTTTTAAAATACTCTATATAATGTATCTATATAATAGACATGTTTTTTGGTAGATGTATTAAAATAAAATATACTGGTGAAAACTTAAACATTTCCACAAAGAATGACCTAATAGTTATATATAGCAAGTTGATATTAAAGTGTAAGTAACTTTGAGCATTTTTCAAGTGTGCAGATCCACAGGCTTAGACTCTATTGACAGTATAGGTTATTACAAAAATACCTTGATCCATATAAGACAATGAATTAAAATTAAGTTCTCCATAAAAAATGGTACATCCACCCCTCTGCCTTCTTCTATGCAGAACCTTTTATTTTGCCACCATTTTTCTAAAGATCTGAGTACGAAAATCAGCCCCAAAGCATAAAATCTGGATCCCACAGGAGAGAAAAATCTTTAGCTGTGTAATAGACCCAAAGACTGAACAAGGGCAGGGCAAATTATTTCCAAATTTGCCTTCCTCTGAAACTGAAACCTAATTTTATTTTGTTTAGGTTTGCAGTTAAAATCGGGGTATGCCTCAGGGTGCTATTCACTAGTGGATTTTATTGTCCTTTTTGGTGCACATTTGACAGTAACACACCTTCTTTGCTTTTTTTTTATCAGTATTAAAACAAAACAAAAGTAAAACCTCTTCTTGCCTGTAGAAAAGAGGGGGTTTTAATGACAACAAACTTACCATCTTTTCAGGCTAATAGCTTTTGAAATAAAGCTGTTTACTTTTTCTCATTTATTTATTTAGAAATTATCTTTAGAGCAAGGAGCACCTTAATGATTTCAGTAATACCAGCATCAAAAGGTCTTAAGAGGGGCCAGAATGGTAGCATAGCAGTAGGGCTTTTGCCTTGTAAGCAGCTAACACAGGATGGACCTGGGTTTGATCCCTGGCATCCCATCTGATACCTCAAACCTTCTAGGAGCGATTTCTGACACAGAACCAGAAGTAACTCCTGAGTGCTGCTGAGTGTGGCTTAAAAAACAAACCAAAATAAATTAAAAAGAGATCTGAAGAGAATACCAAAAATAAGCTCGTTTTTACAAAAGAAGAATAGTTGGATGAAATACTGAATGAACAGAACCTTCTCAGCCCTTAACTACAAAGCCCAAACAGCTGGCCCCAAAACAATATAAACAAACAATAAGAGCAAATAAAACACTTAAGAACATCAAAGAGAGAATAGAAAGGTGGTAAATATTTAGTTCCAAGAGGTGAAAACAAGGTAGAGAAGAGTTACAGGTTTAGAGGCACTCAAATCCCTGGAGCATAGAAACTAAAGCAAATCAACTAGTTCAGTGCACAACCCTTTGTCCGTCATAGCCACATCAGCCTTAACTGATTTCGTTTGTGTAAACTTGTTGACTTGCTTACTTGCTTGCTTCTGTTTTTGAAGACATAAATATGGAGTACATGAGGGATTTCTGAGTGCATAGCAAGAAGAAACCCCTATGCAATGCTGGGTGTGGCCGAAAACTAAATTAAAAAAAAAAAAGAGTAGACCCTATGTTTAGAACCAAGAGGTTCCAAACTACCTGAACTCTTGGTGTACTTTAATAAACTCATCTCTCTTCCATCCACTTTGGCTATATTATTGATTCCTTGACTTTCTTTAACAATATCATATGTGGACTTGAGTTAGAGGAATAGGAAGGCTTTTGCCTTGTATGCTGTAGACCTGCGCCTGACTGGGAACTGACTCAAGTTTGATCACTGGCATCTTATATGGTCTTGAGAGCCTGCCAGGAGCAATTTCTGAGTGTAGAGGCAGAAGTAATCCCTGAGCAACCCTGGATGTGGCCCCCCAAACAAACAAACAAACAAACAAGCAAAACACAATATATTTATTTTACTTATGAAAACTCTCCTCCGTCTATTTCCTAAATAAATCTATTTTAAAAAATGTTTATATGTAGGGACCGGATAATAGCAGTGTTAGGGCTTTTGCCTTGCACAAAAATGACACAAAATGGATCCTGGTTTGATCTTCAGCATTTTATATCGTCTCCTGGGCCTGCCAGGAACGAAGTCTGAACACAGAGAGGAGAGTAACCCCTGAGCATTGCCAGATGTGCCCCTCCCAATACGTAAATATTTAAATATCAAGTTATTCAAAATATGAATATATTTGTATTTCTATTATTATTACTTATTAACATCTTTATATAAGCACCATTTTCAAACATATTTGTAGTTGGGTTTCAGTCACCTTCCCACTCCGAGTATCCCCCAACTCTCCAACCCCTTTCTGTATTCAAAGTAGGCATTCTATTTCTCTTACTCATCACCATTATTATGTACTCACCAATCTTGTTGTAACCTTCATATCACGGTCTGGTCCTTTCAAACCTCATCTATATTTTCTGTGGGTAGTATTCTCATACTATCTTTTATTTTTCTTAAATACAACAGATGGGTGAAACTATTCTGTATCTACCTCTCTCTCTCTCTAACTCATTCAACTCAACATAATAGTTTCCATGTCCATCCATCTATACACAATTTTCTTGACTTCATTTTTTCTGACAGCTGCATATTGTGTATATGGAACATAAAACTATTTTCTATTTCATATTCTTTCTTTTCAGCATTGCTTTTTAGTAAGAGTTGACAGAGAACTGGGAAAACTGGGCTGAGATCATAGATAAAACAAACCTTTGCTCTTGGCTCTTGCCTGAGGCCACAGAAACTTTACCATCTTGTGTGTGTGTATGTGTGTGGTGGGAGGGAATCATTTCTAAAGATGAAGGGAAGCCCACTTTTTAAATCACCCGAGGAAGCATAACATTCACGCAGTACAACACCACTTGGCAGACTTTTTTTTTTTTATTTTTGGTTTTTGGGTCACACCCGGCAGTGCTCAGGGATTACTCCTGGCTCCATGCTCAGAAATTGCTCCTGACAGGCACGGGGGACCATATGAGGCAACAGGATTCGAACCGATGACCTTTTGCATGAAAGGCAAACGCCTTACCTCCATGCTATCTCCCGGGCCCACACTTGGCAGACTTTTACATCTTTCAATTCTCACCAATAATTTCCAAGGGTGGTCAGGAAACTCACTGCTAGCTTCTTCATGGAAAACCCCAAACTTTTCTCTTTAAAATAGAAATAATTTTTTATCCAGGAAATGAAAATATTTCCTTCAAAAATTTTAATGAATTCTATTTTCTGGGGGCTTGCTAGATAGCTAAGGTATTATTGTTTTTACAAAGCTCACCAGGATAAAAATCCATGCAACTCATATGACCTATACTCCTACCTTCAGCACCATCAAGAATGAGTATAAGCAAAAAACCAGGAGCAATCTCTAAATATTTCTAAAAATAGCTCCAAAACAAACAAAAAAATAAAATAAAAAGCCAATGTCTCCCATGCTATATTCTAGATCAGCATTGAAAAAGAAATTATGTAAAATCTATATGAAATGGGGGCCTGGGAGATAGCATGGAGGTAAGGCATTTGCCTTTCATGCAAAAGGTCATCGGTTCGAATCCCGGTGCCCCATATGGTCCCCCGTGCCTGTCAGGAGCAATTTCTGAGCATGGAGCCAGGAGTAACCCCTGAGCACTGCTGGGTGTGACCCAAAAACCAAAAAAAAAAAAAAAAACCTATATGAAATGGCTTTAATGGATATTGAATGAATAAATATTTCTTACAAATATCCTAGTCCCAATTATACTTCAAGAATTAAAATTATTCAAGCTCTGCAAAGATGTTATGTCACACTGTTATGTAGACAGAATTATTAGTAGTTAATAATAATGAAATATCAAGAATAATTTTATGACATATGCGTACAAGTGGGTAGTAATAGAGGCACCATCAGAAAATTTCTAAAAAATTTGCCAATATTTCTTTTTTTTAAATATTTTTTTTAATTATGAGAACAAAGATGCAAAGAAAGAGGACAAGGTAAAGTTACAATGGAAGGACTATCACCCATAAACAGAACTCACATAAGTCCCATTGCTGATATCTTAACATTGAATTTTCAACCAAAGAATATTAAGAAAAATAAAACAGAACCCATGTACAATTACTTTGTCCCTCAAGTCCCCGGATTGCAATACATAGTTCTTAGCAGCACATCAAGCATTCTAAAGCCATAAAACTTATGTAACTCTTAAATTTTGAAGGCTTAGTATGTTTTTACATTTCCATGTATATGCATATTAGTTTAAGTTAGTCTCAAAAATGGGCATTTCTTTTTAAGGATAAGAGTCAAAGGAGCACAGTAAAAATGGCGTTAGAGGGGCAATAATTGTTTGCATCGGCCCGCCAAAAATGGGAGTCATAGATAGGAAAATCATTGGCCTAAATACAAGGGGACCAAACCCCTGAAATTTCCTGGCACAAGACCAGCTCTAAGCTCCAGGCATACTAGATTGCCCAATTCAAGTCATTGTCTGTACTGCCAACACATCTTTATCTTCCACGCTGACTCTGCTGTTGGTATCATGTTTCTGTATTAAAGATCCTGGAATCTGCATGTCCTATATTGCCGTCAGGATGGTGCAGAGTGTGCTCTCATTTCACCTTCCAATTAAAGGGCAATGCAGAAAGCCCTGTTCAGTATGCTGGTCATAGATGTTCTTAAGTCTTTTCAGTGTTAAGGGAAGTCTCATGTGAGTAGAACGATGCCAGAGCAGCGGTAGAGTCTTCTCTGGTAGAAGATTGATTCTGGGTGTTGTTGAAAAAAAACCCTTGGGTGTTTCATAGGTAGCTTTCCTGGTTCAAGGGTGAATGGAGAATGGAGAGGCCTGTGCCAGGTCGTTATGCCAATGATCAGGGTGTAAGGTCCCATTGCACTACAAGATTTGGGAGTTCCAATCT
>PVKC010006237.1:0-31342 GCA_004027635.1 Crocidura indochinensis | reverse complement strand
TAATATTATAGCATGATTTGCCATAATATTTTATTCATAGCTATTCAAATGTAAAAGTGTTATATAGTCATTTTATGCAAAATATTAGATGATAGTTTTTATAAATTTTTTTGTTTGTTTTTGTTTTTGGGCCACACCCAGTGACGCTCAGGGGTTACTCCTGGCTATGCGCTCAGAAGTCGCTCCTGGCAGGCACGGAGGACCATATGGGAACCGGGGGATCGAACCGTGTCCGTCCTAGGCAAGGCAGCAGGCACCTTACCTCCTTCGCCACCTCCCGGCTCCCAGTTTTTATAAATTTTATCAAAATAGTCTAATCTTAATTATTATATTAAAATTAAAAAAGAGTCCTAAGCCTCCCTTTAAAATCTACATAGTTCTCTTTGCATTTCAATGTAAACATATTATAAATCTGTACTATTGTTTAAATAGAAATTAATGAGTTGGTGTGGTGAGTCCTTTATTGGCTCGTCCTGGCGCCTGCACCCTACAGCAGGCAGATCTGTAGATTGCAGGGTGATGGTGAAGAAATTCATAAAGCAGTCAGATGAAATTTCAGAAAAAATCCAGCTTTATTACAGGGCCCTAACCACCATCTGCCACCTGGCTTCTAAACTAAGCGGCCTTTTCCCTGCTGCTCATATCCCATCGTCCCTTAATCTGCTCTCTCCCTAACTCTCCCCACAGCAAATCTATTATCCTCTATTCCAAACAGCAGCCCCACCTAGGTGCGGGTGGGACTGACCATCCAGGTAAGATTAGCATATGGACTTGGGGGAGAAGTAACACTGTACTCATTCTATAAACTAAAAGATGTGTCTAATTTTGATCAGGTTATGTAATTTCAATTCTTTAATCCTAAAACCATCTAATTAAAAGGTTTATTACTGGTATTTTACTGAACCAACTGAGAGATATAATTGTGAACTGCCTATACAGTTGACATCTGGATTTAAGGGATCATTTTATTGACTCAGAATTTCTTTTTCCCTTTCTATTCTAGTGTGTAATACAAATTTAATCAAAAACAATTACCATAATTAGAAAGCTTACAAGAGGCAGATTAATTTGTCATCTAGGTTTTTGAAAAAGAAAACAAAATATATTCCATTAGTATTCTGAAATTGTTATTGAGAAGTAAATATGACCATAATAATGCCTTTATATAGTAATTTGTGTACAGAAAGGATATCAGAAAATGAGCAAACATCCTGATTCAACAATGTTTGAAGAGCTTTTCTGGATAAGCTCATATAGTACGTATATCTTTTGCGTGTATATATAATTGGACTAGAATGGTAGCTAATTTCCTTATCTATCCTTACATTGACCAAACCTCTCCCATGTCTTCTATCTAAAATTCTACTATGTCTCAATTTCTCTCCTTAACCCATACTGTTTCTTGTTCATAGTCACCAGTGATTCAAAATTGTCTTCAAAAAAACTAGGTCACAGACAAGACAACTGGAATGGGATGAGATTTAAGGATGTATAAAGATAATTTACTTTCTGGTTTCTGTAGTACTTTTTTGTCCGGACCACAGACACAGAAAATAGAAAGTTTCTTAGATAGCTCAGTACTGAGGATCCCAAGCCAAAGAATCCTGAGATCCTGACTCTTTTGTTTTTACATATATCTTACACACAAAGTCAGGAAAGGTATATTCCTACCTCAGTGACATTGTAAGGTCGTAGAGACTAGGGTTTCCTAGATTCCCTGGCCAGGTTTGACACATCTAATTTAGGAGTTTGTCTTCATTGCTTCCCTTTCTCAGGGGTCATGGCTTCTGGGGTGTTTTCCTTATCTCTTATTTAAAACCCATCTGGGAAGTGCTCATTCTGAAGTAAAATGGTTGTTTCTGAATATACCCAAAATAAAATAATTTATGGCAGTTGGAATATCCTGGCATACATACATACATACATGCATGCATGCATATATATATTAGGGTAACACATGTACATGTACATATGTCAACCTAACTTCGGGCAACCCTAATTTTGGTTTTCAGCCAGGAATTGTCTTCATTCAAGGCTCAAATCAGATAAGGGGGAGTTATTAATTTTTTAAGGTATCGTAGTACTATATTTTCTTTCTTTTCCTTTTGTTAAATTTCTCTAAATTAATCAATTTAAATTTCTTTAAATTAATCAATTTAGATTCCTTTGCCTCACCATTCTCTCCTTGACCTAATTTGCACTTGGTTTCTATAAAGATTATTCTTAGAAAATACTGTAACTGGGGAGGTTATTTTTTAATACTTTTAATATAATATTTTAATGTTTTTAAAATATTTTTGATTGGAGGAAAATAAAATATATTTACAAATATAATATAATGATCAGGTTTTTATTGGTAGGAAATGCAATGTTAAACTGAAGATAAACTATGTCCTTTAGGTTTAGGGACAAAGGTACCTTTACTTGTATAATATTAATCTTTGGCCTAATTTCAACACCTTCAGTTTCCCCAGTTTATACAGATGCAAGGATAAATGTGACTGTCATTCAAAAATTCTCACATCACTTAAGGCCTCATCAATTCATATGAGCCATACAGAGACGTGTATATTCTTTTAAAAATATGATGAATATACATCATTTACTATATAAAGACAAATTCTACATAGATTTGTTTATGCAAAATTCTACCAAGACTTAATAGCTAACCTTATTTCTAAAGTGAAATATTTAGTTTGGTTAGTTTTTAGTTTGGGGGTTATACACAACTAAGGCCTTATTCCTCTCTAGAGGAGTTCAAGGTAATGAATATATGTGATGCCAGGAATCAAACTGAATTGACCATATGTAAGACAAACAACTTATTTACTGTACTAGCTCACCTGGTCTAGCAACGAATTTCTAAAACCAATTATTGTGGAATGTTCTAGCCTGCCCTATTGAGATGATCTGCTCAGAACCCCCTGCCTTTCTTCAAGAAATAATTGGCTTCACTTGAAGTAATCTTTATTTCATTGCACCAATCCACTTTCTGATCACAAGAACCTGTTTTCTATCATACATGGTAGCATTTTTTTGCTGCCCCAGGTTTCCAAATTTATTGGGCCTTTCAGAAAAAAAAAATCACTTATTTTCTTCTTTTCAAATATGCCTGTCTTAATTGAATACAAAATTACTACCCCAAACTGCATGAATTCAAGGATATTACTGCCTTTGAGAATTCCAGTAGCCCCAGGAGAGGAGGAAACATTACCCACTTAAGAAAATTGTTCTCTGTATAACACTAGACAATTTATAAATAATAAAGTTAATATGATTTTCAAATTTGAATTATTTTTAATAATATCCAAAAGAAAGCAACAAACATTTCAATTTCATATTCTATTTTTAGCTGTTTATTTATTTTATTTATTAATTGATTGGTTTAGGCCACACTCAGCAGGCTCAGGATTTCTCATGGCTCTGTGCTCAGAAATTGCTCCTGGCAAGCTCAGGAGACCATATGGGATGCCAGGAAAGGAACCAGGTCCCTCCCAGCGTATGCGAGGCAAATACCCTACCCCTGTGTATCTCTCCAGCCCCTCAATATTATATTCTAATAGTGAGACTTATGTGATATTTTTCATGGAGCTATGCTCAGAGACCCACAGGATTCAGGTCTGCTTATCTTAAACCATTCTAAGAAGAGTAGGTAAATCTCCTAAAATAACAGATAAGATTTTTTTCCTTTTCCTAGTTAAAGGTATTACTCTCCTAGGAGCCTTGAAATACTTCAATTAGCATATTTACTTGGAGATTTGATAAGGTGACCTTCCATTGTATTTTCCAAGTAATGTAATAGGTTTCAAGCCTGTGGCTTTTCTTAATTTCTTAGATGTGCTGATAAAGTTGTTCCTTAGCTACCTGTTTCAGTTCCTTTTTCTGAAATCAATAATAGTTTTTTCATTAGTTTATGGCGATGATTAAATTATTGTCACATGGAATATTTTAAGCTGTCTGAAATTTGGTGTAATTCCTGTAATAGTAAAAAGATTATAGTTTGCTCTGGTCTTAAATCTCTTTGTTTCAGCGTTGTACACAACTTTATTAGATAGCTTGGATTCTTCATATAGATTTCAAAGTTAGGCTCAAAATTGAGTTTATAATATTTCATCTCAGTTGCCATCTCACCACAGATTTTTCTTTTGAATCAATTGTTAATTCTATTAGAGAGTAAACAATCTCCATATTTTCCCATACAATCTGATACTAAATCCAATATAAAGCATTTTTCTAATATCCTTGCCAAAACTCAATCCAGGATCACTTAGTCTCTAAAATGGATGAATTTTTACAGCTTTAATATTTATTTTGGATTGACTCCCAAGTCAGTAAGTGTTCAGGACCTACTCCAGGATAACTCCTGGCAGAAGGCAAGAATCCATATCCAGTGCTGGAAATCAAATCCTGGTAGGCTATAAAAAGCAACAACAACAACAACAACAACAACAATAACAGTGACTATCCACTGCAGTATTTTTAGCCCCTAAAAATATTTTTAAATTAAAGTTTATAAAATATAAATAAAACAGTGTCAATTTTTTTTAATCAATGTCCCATCACCATCTTCTAAATTCCCATGAACCTAGATTACTCTCATATGTCACCTCTGGTCTAACAATCACTCCTTAGCTGTCCAATACTGATAAGTTTTGAAATCTAAAGCCAAGGGTTTATCTTTCATATGGTCTATTTCTTTGTTTGGTCACTCTATATTCTGAAGATTGCAAAACTTTTCTGCTTGTTTTTAGTTACTTTTTCCAAATGCAATAATATGCTCTATCATTCCCCCAACGGAATCATAAATTCAATCTTTTAAGTATAAGATTTAAGTCACCAATAGTTACTGTCAATCAAAAATTCTTTAAATGGCTGAATAAGGTAGGTTTTATTGAAGAGAAGATAATTTGTCATTTTGAAAAATAGTTTGACAGTAGTTTAGAACAACTTTTAGAAATTCTGGGGTTGGGAATCTGTATTCCAGGTTGTAAGTCTCGGTCTCTCAAGTTTTACTTCATTAATTATGTCACAATCATTAAAATTTGGGTTTTTTTTCTGTGTTTTTCTTTGTTTTGGTGCCATAACTGACTCTACTTAGGGCTTACTTCTGGCTCTATGCTCAGGAATCAGTTCTGGTGTGGGCCTTGGGAAATCATATTGGTGCCAAGAATTGAAATGAAATTAGCCATGTGCAAGGCAAACACCCTACTCATAGTAGTATCTCTCCAGCTCCAACATTAATTTAAAAAAAAAATAGACAGAATAAAAAACTGTTGATAACCAGTATTTTATGCAAGTTAAGCATTTAATTCAATAGTCCTTATACTGATACTGTTGGAATTCTTATATTGTATATAAAAATCATTACCTAAGAAATCATTTTAGTTGTTATTTGCTATCAAGAAACAAAATCTCAGTGAAATTTAGCAGAGACCAATACAAGCTAATAGTAACTTTACTTGAAGTCTTACAGAATTTTTTATATAATATAAAACCATAGTCAATACTAATCTAAAGGATTGAATTTTCTTCAGTAGTAATGCTATCCTGAAGAGCTAAAATATTTTCTTTAAAAATGGTAAGATTTAAAGATTATGAGCAGAAAAATTTTGTATATATTACTTAGGATAAATATTTCCTTTTCAAAATTATACTCAAAAATTTTATTATACACAAATTTATTTAAAATATGTGTCAATAAATATAAGTTTATTAGCAATATTTAAACCCCTAATAAATAGACACCGGACCTGTCCAGATAACAAAATAACATTTTTTCAATGGTTTCAAAGTGAACTTTTATCATTTTATAAGTGGAATTATTTACTCATAACAAAGGAAAGAAGTTCAATGCAACCAAGTTTTAGGCTCCATTTCTTGAGTGTAACTAAAATAAATTTACTTTAAAATATCTATTAGAAACTAAGAGGCTCATACATGTACTTTGCACAATTAATTAGAAGCTAAGGAACACATTTAGTATTCCATTAAGTTCACTATTTATGGCAAAGAAAATCCATTCATTTCAGAGAGTGGGTTATTTATATTTATTCATTAATTTCCTTAGAAAATTGTACTTGCAGTAATTTTTTTAGACTTTAGGGTGGTTTATTTTTAGTGTTCGATAAGTAAACAAATCCCCAAAACTTTAGTTCAGGTAAAAAATATTTCTGCATACTTGTTTCATTATATATAAAAGTAAATAATATCCCACAGGACAAACTATCAGTAAAAAAAACGGCCACATTATTTTTTTGTTTCTTGTGTAGATAATGCTGTTTAGTGAAGGGTGGAGGCAAAGCCTTGGCAGTTAGTAATTGTACTGTACAGAACCAACTGGCCTCATTTTTCAGGTCCTTGCATTTTCATTGCTATTGAACAAAGAATTTGTCCATTTTTCAAACTCTTTAATTTCATTCCTAGAATCATTTTTCTTTGCTTATCCAAGAAATTTTCAGTTCTCTCTCCTTCCAAAATGATTTCCCTAGCTGCCTACTTTACAAAGGAGAATTCTCCCTGCCATGGTGAATTAGATTCAAGGAGAACAGTGAAATACACAGCCAATCATTTATCAAGCTGATAAAGGTACATAATCTGCTAACTTAGCTCTCAAAAGACTCAACATTTTTTCATTAATACCAGTGCTTGTGGGATAAGACACCAAAATAAATGATGGAATTCTTCATTCACTTTGCATAGGTAGACTTTCTTGGGCTCTTTACGGGGTAGGAATTCTCCTGTAAGTAAATTTTTTATCCATAAATATCCTGCTTATGAAAAATCATGATTCTTAGAATTTAGAGTAGCTATTTTAGAGTAAATTTCTGGTAGTGATTACCTTTAAAAGAAGATAGCCAGTTATTTTCATTAATCTTATAGTATCCTATGACTTAAAAATATGTTGATTAGTATTCTGTCTATGATTGAATTGCATTATTGAAAATTACAGTCAATATCTCTTTTATAAATTATTTGAAGAGCATATATTACATATATTTTATTAATTTTACATATATATAAAAAACCATGCATTATAGTTGTCCACATACATTATTCGTCTACAAGTAGTAAATGTTCTAGCAATTCTAGTAGATAATCTAGTATTATGTATTCATGCAAATATAAAATGCAAAGAAAGCTAATCTCTAAATTGACAGTATAATAATAGAATAGCTTTTGGCAACTGGGGGGCTCTATACAAAAGTGAAAAGTTACTAGTGGTCAAGAAGATTTCTCTGCATATAATGTATATGATTGTAACTCACTGAACTAAACAGCAGGTCTATAAGCATTATAATTTGTGCAAGCATGTTCTTTGGGGAAGTATATTAGAAATTTAATTCTGGGGGCCAGGCGGTGGCGCTGAAGGTAAGGTGCCTGTGCTAACCTAGGACTGACCTCGTTTGATCCCCCGGTTCCCCATATGGTGCCCCCCGTCCCCCGTGCCTGCCAGGAGCGACTTCTGAGCGAATAGCCAGGAGTAACCCCTGAGTGTCACTGGGTGTGGCCCCCAAAAAACAAAAAAAACAAACAAAAAAAAAGAAATTTAATTCTAAACCTTGAGGATATGAACACAACCATCAACCAAGTATGGGAAAAGTTCTTTATCTTTTACATTATGGGAATATGAAAACTCTAAAATAGGGGTCTCAAATTCAATTTACCTGGGGGCCACAGGAGGCAAAGTCGAGGTGAGGCAGGGCCGCATAAGGGATTCCGTTTATCGAATATTAGCAATAAAAAATCGCCACATTTTTCCCAATACTATGGCTTTTATATGGTGCTTCCCCCCACCCCTTTTTTCCTTTTTTTGGAATGCTCACTGGATATTTTATTTTACAGTTCTTTATGTACTGTTGTGGTGTTTCACCTTCTTTTTCCCCTTCGACTCTCAAACCAAGGATGAAAGCCTCTAGAAAGCCCATTTCTGGAGTATTTGATCCTTTTTATTCTTTTTTTTTTCCTCCAGGTTATTACTTTTCTCTTCTTCAAACAAAACCACATAACTTGAACTAACTAGTCCTGCCTCCCAATTGGGGGGGTGGGGAAATAAGGGAGGTACCAAGACCAAACAGGTATAAGACCACTAAGTAGTAAGCTAGGCACAGAGGGGACGACTTACTCTAGCCCCCCCACACCGTGATTAGGGAAGAGGATATGGGAAGTAGCACTGGAATGGAGATGGAGGGAGGACAATTCGGAGATGGTAATTCCCCTGATTTTATGTTAATATGTACCTAAAAGATTATTGTCAATGATATGTAAGCCACTATGATTAAAATAAAAATGATATAAAAATCGCATTAGTAAGAAAAAAATTGCAAAAATCGCATTACATATTTGCATACCCTGAACGGAACTGCTCAGTGTATGCGAATGTTTAATGTGATTTTTTTCTTACTAATGTGAATAATCGCGAATACTGCGGTATTTGAAGGCCTAAAATTAAACAAAAAATCCAAATTATCTCCCCAAAACACAGAAGTCCAAAGGCAATGGATAAACTCTGCCTTAAAGTCTTGCTGCCTTGGGGTCAATCTTTTATAGCATACCACCTACCATAGCTTCTACCTTGAAACAAGAATAATACAACTTAAGAGTATTTAAAGGCACTATCTAACCCAAAATCTTGTTTGAAGTTATAGAACTTTAGTGACTTTTCTCATATGAAGCAGCGTTTTCAATGGAAAAGTTATTATTAGACACTGTGACAAGATCATGTGATCTTTGGTTTCAAGTCTTCATCTTACTCCTCTATGAATTCCTCTAAGTTATCAAAGCACATTTGTAATATAGGTATTACATTACTAATAGCTATATTACATTAGTAATACATGTATTACATTATTACATTTTGTATAAACACAGTTATTACTAATAACTTCTGATTATTCATAGATCATATTCTTAAAATGTCCCTGGGTCTATGGCAGTATCTAAAATTTCATAGAAATGTCAATTATTGAACCCCATTTTACTTTGTTCTAGTTGCTGAATTAAAAATAAGATCAAATAACATAAATGTTTATTGACAATATAAAGGCCAGAAATGTCCAGATTAGAGAAACTCTTTCTGGTTTGCAGAACAGCTATTTTTTTTTTATTTGTCCTTAAATTCTACAAATGAAAGAACTTGATTTCCTCCTGTTGTTATAAGGGCACCATATCTTATCAACAAGACTCAGCCCTAATGAATCAGAATCTAATCACTCTGATTTTATGTAAACTCTATCACCTTTCTGTGTCTGAACGAATATAACATTGGCTTAAGATAAAGTAAGCATTAAGATCAGCATTTCAAAGGTACTAAAATATTAAGTTAATCATAGCCCCCAGTTTAAAAGTAATCATTAAGTGTGAGTTTTGTAAGAGTTCCAATGATTCTGATGTACACTTCATTAAAAGTTTCAGAGGCAAGTTTAGAGGAGTAGTGTTGAATCTTTATTATTCAAGGAATTACTAAAATCTTGCCAACTATAGCCCACCCATAATAAATTTCAATTACTGATGAATGAATTTGATGCTTGGCTATTATTAAAAGCCCAAATATTATTTTTTAATTGACACAATGTAGCTTCACATCATCGTTAATGTTTTAGGAGTGCATTTTCACATCTCTTTAAGTTTTCTAAAAACAATTATGACAGTCAAAACAGAAAAATATCATTCTTATCTCAAGCTCTGAGTGTGTCCTCATGCACATATATCTATGTGTTTGAATGTAGCTGTATTCTCAGTTGTATCATCAAAATTTTTCTTCACTTATAATCACGTTCTCTTAAGTTCATTCCCCGGGAAATAAGTTTTCTCCTTCTCTTTCTGCAATAAACTACAAATTAGAATCCAGTAGCTCTAGACAAATTTAATAAAACCCTAAATGAGTAGACTAACAAAGAGTTTTTAAATTTTAATTTTAACCCTTATATAAAATACTGTATTATTTAATTTTTAAATATAAAATTGATTATAAATATTACTTCTAAGTATTCCTTACTTTTAAATCTCCCACAAATTTGTTATATATTTAAAGTTACCTCATTAGGGGATAAAAAATCCGTTAAAGTATTTATTTAGCTATAAAGGTTTTATTACTGTAATGTAATTTAAATTAATTTAAGGTAATGTAATGTAATTAAATCACTAGATTTAAATTGAATATAATTTTTAGAAGTGGGAAAATATTTATTGACCTCTGTATTTTGAACAACTCAAAAAGTCTAGAACAACTAGAACCAATTAGTTTATTTTAAATAACTCATTTAATTCACTTATACATAGGCTTTAATCATTGAGCTACAATAAAATAGGCAGAGACTTAGATATAAAACAATGCCTAAACAAGAAAATTAATAACAGAACATTTGTTAAGTTGATGGCAGAATATCAATAACGATAATTGAAAGAATAAACCATTTTTAGAGAAACATAAAAAGAAACTAATTTGAAAACAGCAATTACAGGGCTAGAGAGTATAGCAGGTAGAGTACTTGCCTTCCATGTAGCTGACCTGGTTCAACATCCCATATGAACCCAGGTTCTGAGCCTTCCAAGAGTAATTCCTGAGTGCAGAGCCAGCAGTAACCCAATGCCAAATAAAAAAATGTATTTTCATAAAAAAAAGAATATAGTACATTTTGCATATTGCTTAAATGAACACAGATGAGTATTAAATAAATAAGGATAAGGGGTATAGTACAGCAGAAAGGTTAAAGGGGAAAAAGAATAAGGTTTTTAAGTGATGGAATCTCTTTATTCTAAAGACTAAAATCTAAATAAACTATTGCCCAATAATTATTTTCCACAATTTTTAGCCAATGGAATTATATTACATACATAGTATTATAATATATATGAGAGAGGAAAGAGAGGGGAGAGAAAAGGGAGAGAGAGGGTAGGAGAGAATGGGGAGAGAAAGGAGAGAGGGAGAGAGAGAGGGAGAAAGATACAAAGCAGGCAGGATCTCACTGATGCTTTATCTCTGGCCCCTGGTGAACTAGCAGGCATTGCTCTGTCTAGACACTACCCTGGGTCTCATCCCAATAGTCCAAGTTTCCCCTCTTTTTTTGATTTGGTTTTTGGGTCACACCCGTCAGCGCTCAGGGGTTACTCCTGGCTCTATGCTCAGAAATCGCTCCTGGCAGGCTAGGGGACTATATGGGATGCCAGGATTCGAACCACCGATCTTCTGCATGAAAGGCAAACACCTTACCTGCATGTTATCTATTGGGCTCCAAGTTTTCCCCTTTTTACCTGGGCATTTCCAGGTTCAACTGTATTACAGTGGGGTATCCTGGGGGCATATCTACGTCCAACTGCCATTACATCAACACTATTATTTGTTATTTTATATGTCTCTGAAAGCAATGTCCAAGAATTAAAATACTGCTTATTTCTAAATGTCACTAGTATTTCACTAATCATAAATTAATATTATCACCTATGATTGATTAGCAAGAAACCACGAAAAGCCTTAGTCTTCCTTCTACTCAATATTGTATTTAAATGAGCAGTAGTATTCAAAGTAAAATGTATCACCCTTTAATTGTTATTATAATTCATTGGCTTCCTTCAAATTACTAGTTTCTAGATAAATTACTTTTATTTATGTTAGTCTGTAATTCAAGTACTCTTAACTATTTTTTCTTGTAACTCATTTGCAGAAAGAAAAGAATAATTAAAAAAGAAAAAACCTGGCAAAGGGTAGTTCCATTAGCAAGGTAGAAATACTGGAACTTTAGATGAGAAAATGCTTTATAAATATCAGGGGGGCCCGGGAGATAGCATGGAGGTAAGGCGTTCGCCTTTCATGCTAAAGGTCATCGGTTCGAATCCCGGTGCCCCATATGGTCCCCCGTGCCTGCCAGGAGCAATTTCTGAGCATGGAGCCAGGAGTAACCCCTGAGCACAGCCAGGTGTGACCCCAAAAACCAAAAAATAAATAAATAAATAAATATCAGAGAACATATCTAGACCAGACGAAAAAACTCTTTATTGATGATGATTGTAATGGCCCCAAATTCCATATTTCCAAACAGGGAAAGCAGGTCTAGAGCAAGGTCACCATAGGAAATAGTCTAAACAAAGGTGAGAGTTGAGAGTGAAATATCCAAGTCTGAGTAGCATTCTTTCTGTTCAAACATAGAGAGGGAGAGAGGGTGGGGGAGACAGAGAGAGAGGAACAGAGAGAGAGAGAAACAGAGAGAGAGAAACAGAGAGAAACAGAGAGAGACAGAGAGAGAATGAGACAGACAGGGAGACAGAGAGAAACAGAGAGACAGAAGAGAGAGAGAAGAGGGAAAAGGGAAGAGAGGTGAGGGAAAGAAAGAGACAAAGAGACAGAGAGAGACAGCATGAGAGAGAGACTGCCAAAATGCAGTTTTTTATTTCAGTTATATTAATGCAGTTTTTATTGAAAACAAATACCTCCCAAGGGAAGTAAGGACCAAAAAGCCTATCCTGAGACAGTCCTGTTCAAGTTTGCTTATACATGCTAAGACAGAAAATTTTCTGTTTTGGGTAAAGTCAAGTTATAAACAAATAGATACAAAGAAACCAGGGTGGTATTTGTTTTGGGTGGAACCAAGTTGTAAGTAAACAGATACAGAGAAAACAAGGCCTATCTTTGTTTATAGTGGAACCAAATTTTAAGTTGTAAACCAACAGTGATCATTAGCTTGATCATATCTTCTTGCTATTTCAGTTAAAAGCAATTGAACTGACCTTCTCTAAACATTAAGCAATAATTTAAGTAAAAACATGACAGTCACTATATTTGGAAAATTACCTTGGTACATAAATATCTCATTTTGATCACTGTGGATCTAGGAAGCTGAAAAGTGAAAAGAAACATAAACATATCAAATACTGGTTTTATTACTGAATCCACTCACTGTATATTTTTATTTTATTCATTTCCATTTAATTTGGAAATTCTGAAATCACTGGCTTTAATTTTTATATTTAAAGATATGCTCCATGGGTATTCAAAATTTGTATATATAATTTAAATGTTATTAAAAATATGATGATTACAGACTATTTAATTTAAAATAAGCATGTATTTGATATTCCATAACACTAAAAAGGAAATGAAAGTAATGGCCTAGTGGCTTGAATTTATTAGGTTTTATCAAAGGAATAATTTGTATGTGCCTCCTATGAAAGGAAGGGAAGAGAAATAAATCTACCCTTCTCCACACCTCCTAAGTCCCTAAAATTTCTTCTGCTTAAATTCTAATAAAATGTAATTATCAATAGACATGAAAGAATTCCTAGGAGAATCAGTAAAGTCTAAATTTAGGGGAAACATAAAAATTAAATATGAGAAATTATCTAGAATATTCCTCTTGAGATATTAGATGTTATCGATTTCTTTGTAGACATATTGCTTTTTTTTTTTTTCAGGAGTGATCTTTCCTTTTATTTTTTTTTAATTTTTTTTTCGATTTTTTTTATTTTAATCATAGTGGTTTTCATAATATTCACAGTAATTGCTTTTTTTTTAACTGAAAAAAAGTATTTTTAAAGTTTAATATTTTGATCTGTGTGCCAAAAAGGCCCTACACTGGCCAGCCAGGGCCATCTCCCAAGGAGATGAACCTTTAAAATTCTTAACTGAAGGAGAATGTTATGCATTCCTTTTTCTGGAGAAAAATTTAAAAACAGAAGAAATCATGTGTTACAACTACATTGAAATGCAAAGCATATTTTCTTAGGGAAAAGGTACATTTTTCCACAGGTCAGGAAAAGGAAAGCAGATTGCTGAGTATATAAATATAAGTAAATCTCTACTCAAACTTCTGAGTTAAGAACATTAAGATAGAGGCAGGAGTTATAGCACGGTGGTGGGGTATTTGCCTTGCATGTGGCTGACCCAGGATGTGCCTGGGTTCCATCCCTGGTGTTTCATATGGTCCCCGGAGCCAGGAACAATTTCTGAGCTCATAGCCAGGAGTTAACCCCTTGAGCATCACCGGGTGTGACCCAAAATATATTAAAAAGAAAAACACTAAGATAATATGGACATTTTCTTTAAGTTGAAAAGAACAGATTCATACTGAGGGTGGAGTAGTTGAACATCTGTAGAAGAGAAATAAGTGAGAGAAGAAAATGTATGTGTGAGCATGCGTGGTGATCGGGTAGGGAGTAGGGATTTGGTACAGTAGTATACTGAAGCTATACTTGTACTAATGGAGCTAAACAAAGGTAAATCTGAAAAGATGCAGAATATAACTGAATATTTTGCTTTAAGTACTTGAAATGCAATTAACAGTCATTTTACCATCTATGACCAGACTTGTTTTATTATCAGAAAGAATTTTTTTTGTAATAAGGTTAACATCTGTAGACACATTAGTATATTAAAACACAACATTTGGAACATGCTATGTATTATTGATAGATTTATCCATTTCTCAACTTCTTTCCTTCAAACCAGGGCAATGTATAGAATGACCCTGAAAGTTCAAAATTTACTAATCATTTCTGAACCTGCAAAAAATGAAATAAATGTTAGTGTTCACAGTGATTGAATATTAATGTATAATCATAATGTTCATATCAGGTCTTCTCAATGCAGTTGTGACTATTTTTAAAAGTATATAGGTTTTAAAATTAGTTCTTTCATCTTGAAATTATAGTTATAGTTACAGATATCTACTTGTCAAAAGTCATTGAAGTTATAACTCATAACATTGTAAATGTATAGAGAGATGTTGATAGGTCTGCCCATATGAAAACCATATAATTTTAAATGTGGTTTTGTTTGTTTTAGGAGAACACAATCTGTGTTCAGGTTGTGCTCAGGGGTTACTCCTGGCTCTAAGTTAAGGAATCACTTCTGGCAAAGCCCAGGGAACCATATAGGTTGATGGGGATTGAATCAGCTCTTTTAATCAAGTTTCTTACTTCTTGGGTTATTATTGGCTCACAAAATCTCAAAATTAGCTTTTATGTTGAAATTTTGAACCGTATCTAGGATTCTCAATTTTATTCCTACTGACGTTCGGGTGATCGGATGGGATACTTGGGATCAAAACAGAGACATCTGCATGTAAGCAAGTACCCTAACTCCTATATTACTGGCCTCTTAATTTTACATTTTAAGAGTATATTTAATATAGATGTATACTTACCTCAATAAATATACCTTTATAAAAGGTTCTATTTATTTATTTCACAATGTTGTTTCTATTTAAATAAGAATGTATCATGAAGGGTCGGAATGATAGCAAAGTGGGTAGGGCATTTGCCTTGCACTTGGCTAACTCAGATTTGATTTCTGGCAAAGCCTTCCAGGAGTAATTTTTCTGCATTTCTGCAGAGCCAAGGGAAAACTCTGAGTACTTTGAGTACTGCCAGGTTTGGCACAAAATTAAACACACACACACACACACAAATACACACACACATACACACACATACACACACAGTATATAGTAAGCCAAAAATCAAAAAATGTCTGTCGATTAGACAATGTACATATCCCAAATTGACCAAAAGATTAAGAGTCACTTCTTTTTTTTTTGTTTGTTTTTGTTTGTTTGCTTTTGGGTCACACCCGGCAGTGCTCAGGGGTTACTCCTGGCTCCATGCTCAGAAATTGCTCCTGGCAGGCACGGGGGACCATATGGGGCACCGGGATTCGAACCGATGGCCTTTTGCATGAAAGGCAAACGCCTTACCTTCATGCTATCTCCCGGGCCCCAAGAGTCACTTTTTAATTTTCACAGAATAGTCTATATGTACATCTATCTGCTCTTCTAATTATAGTGAAAGCTATATACCATAATAAAATAATAAAATAAAAGCAAACAACAAAATAAACAGGAAGACAGATTGAAAGAAAGAAGATTCTAGATTTATGGTTAGAAACGTAAGTCTCAACTGCAGTCTTGCTCTCAAGGACCATAATTAGTGACCATGTATTTTTGATGGTATGTTTTTGATTTTTATAATTTTTCATATATATATTATAGCACCCCTCACCACATAAAAAACTTCCAGTCTATAGTTCAGTGGTTCAACTCTTTTATGTATGAAGCTCTTATGTTAATTCATAGCACAACTTAAAAGATATCTCATTGAAATCATCTAAGAGAGCCAGAGATCTAACACGAACGCATACATTGTTGAACTCTAAGCCATGATATGGTGGCCTTTTTATTGTTTAACAAGTACTGATAGAACATAAATATAGGAAGTGCATTTCTAAAAATTGTATACAACAGACTTCTATTCTGAGGGATTGGTTGTTACAGTGGAATTTTTAATACTTGCAAATATTTGACTATGTCCTCTAAAAATTTGAGTTCAAGATTGTTTTAAATAGTATACAGAATTATATAAACAATAAGTTCCTTTGTTAGTTCATCAATAATTTAAAATAATATCAATATTGAGGTTAAATGTCCTTGAGATATATACTATAAAATATTTATTAGTCCCATGTATTGTATTTACACTTATGCATCTTTTTTAAAAGCTCATTAAGAGTAAATTTGGAATGCAAATCTGCTTTAGTAGAGAAGAGAAAAATGTAGATCCTGGGCCAGAGAAATAGTACAATGGATCAAGAAGTTGCCTTGCATGTGCCCACACACATTTGATCCTCAGCACCCCATGTGTTCCTCCAAAAACCACCAGGAGTGAATTTAAATACAGAGCTAAGAATATCCTTAAGACAAAAAGAATGCAAATACCATGTGTGATTTTTAACAGACTAGTATAAATATGGTTTTTCAAAAATAATATTAATATTTTTGATGCCTGTAAGATAAACTTCTTATAATGATTGGGTCAAATAAAGCAGTTACTATTTTTGATAGGTTCAAGAGAAAATGTCATCTATCATTTGAACTATACTCTGAGAAGATAAAAGACTTTAAAGGCACAATCAACTCTGATCACAATAGAAAAACTTTGCATTTCTTGTATATATTGAATCCAGTTCAGAGAAACAAAGTACTGATGACAGTCAAACAAATAGCCCTGCTTTTCCCCTACAAGGAGGCTAAACTCTGGTTTGAACTATTTTTCCTTTGGTAATTTGAATCTGAGTCAAAAATTAAGTCAAACATGTCAGAAATAATCTACTGTTTGTTTTTACCTTTTATGTACTATTTGAAGGATGGAATCAGGCATTTTATACAATATCAAAGTGGCACCACACACTTGCTCACATTACAGATTTGAGAAACAAGAATTTCTGAAAGGAAATCAATTTCAAACATGGAACAATGCTAAATCTTACCAAAAAAAGTCTTTGACTAGACATTTTACAGATAGTCATTTATATCACTAATTTATTTTATACTGTATATAGAAATTTGACACCTTTATATAGTACAAGCCAGCATATCAGGATTTTAGTATTCAGTCCACATACAATATCAACAGGTTTACATATGTGTTTGGGTTCAAAAAACTGTAAGATTTGGGGCTGGAGCAGTGGTCCTAGAGGTAAGGCACCTACCTTGCAGCGCTAGCCTAGGACGGACGGCGGTTTGATCCCCCTGGGTCCCATATGGTCCCCCCAAGACAGTAACGATTTCTGAGTGCATAGCCAGGAGTAAGCGCTGAGCGTCAATGGGTGTGGCCCAAAAACAAACAAACAATCAAAAAAAAAACTGTAAGATTTATTTCCTGGGAACCTTATGCAAGGCGTATAACTGATAATTATCCATGAATATTTTAGGAATGGTCAGTTATTTATATCCCATAAATGAATCTTCTCTAATCACTATGCTGTACTCAAAACTTTATATTAATCTCCAAATCACAGTATCTACATTAGCTGCATTATTACCCTCAATATTATCTATATTGCCATCACCATCTCCACTACCAATCTTTATTATTTTTTTCTTATTCCTAAGAATTCTCTGATCTCTTGACATTTTTAAAAATAACATATTTAGCTACCACATGAATGTCCCTCTTTTTTAGACATTTAATGCCCAATCTATATTTTATATTTTTCCTTCAAAAATGTGGTGAATTTTTACCAAAAAAAATATTTGTTATGAAGTTATTTGCAGGTTGCATTACTTCTAATTTAAAGAGAATCTAAGTTTTCATAAATTTTAAATTTTAATAGATTGCAATGTTAATGTGGAGTTGGATATAAGAAGGAAATGCTTTCTGAAATGATTGGTTTTTCCTTGGTTAGAAATGAAGATAGAATTTTGGGGTAAGATAGATAATACAGTAGGTAGAGCATTTGCTCAGTCATATCTGACCTGTTTATTCATTCCTGGCACCACAATGTCTTCAGAAAACTCCCAGGATTGATCATATTTAGAATTAAGCATGGCTGCCAGGAGCAATTTCTGAGTATGGAGCCAGGAGTAACCCCTGAGCACTGCCAGGTGAGACCCCAAAAAACCAAAAAAAAAAAAAAAGAATTAAGCATGGAGCATACCTAGGAATGGTGGGCAAAAGCAAAAAAAAAAAAAAAAAAGAAGCTCTTTTTTATTTTATACAAAACTAGTGTAATAAGGAATTTAACAAATCATCATGTTCACTGATTTGGCTGAAATTTCAACCAGATTTGTGAAATTTTCTTCTTATCTATGATGTCATCAGTTTTTACTTTCAGGTTCTTCCTTCCCTATCATTATCTGATCTTCTTTATAGCCAAAAGTACATCAGTGTATTTTTGGTGATGAGGATTCTGATGTATTTTCCACTCAATGACTTTCTTGTTTTAAAACCCAGAATATTTACTTTGCATCCAGTAACTTTAGACATTTACTGATAATATTAAGCATGAGGAAGTAGCTACAGCTTAAAATCTAAAAGATTTTATAGAGTTAGGAGTGTCTTTGTTCCTTCTTGCCGACAGGTTCTACCAAATAAAGACAATATATACAAAATCAAAGAAGAATTAAAAACAATTTCTTAGAAATTTGGTAGATTTAGATTGGATAATGTAGCTTGGACCTGAACTCTTATTAATAGTTTTTAATTCAGTGAATTGAAGAACGGGATGCCCCAAGCAAAAAAAAAAAAAAAAAACTAGTCTTTGGGAAAGTAAAAAATGAAGCTCTATCTTCATCCAAAACCAATTATCTTATTTCCATAAGACTTTGATTCAGATGCGCCTAATAGACATAATTTGGAAATACAGTGTTTTTATGCCAATTCTTAAGGAAAAATGCTACGATTTGTAATTTGCTGTAAGTCATACTAGTTGGCAAATAAATTAAATCAGAAGACTGTGTTGATGTTCACTGTTCCAAAACTTATTATTATTATTATTATTTTGGTTTTTGACCACACCCAGTGACGCTCAGGGGTTACTCCTGGCTACGTGCTCAGAAGTCGCTCCTGGCTTGGGGAACCATATAGGAAATCGGGGGATCAAACTGCGGTCAGTCCTAGGTTAGCGCAGGCAAGACAGGCACCTTACCTCCAGCGCCACAGCCTGGCCCCTCCAAAACTTATTTTTAAGGAAACAACAGTACCTGATACATACTTCTAAAGGAAAAGGAGCAAGAATCTCTGTTACTCCTTCTCTCCATGAGCATGATTAAATGAAGGCATGCTCCCATAGAAATTTAGAATATACATCTTTCATTACTGCATGGTTTTATATGGGACTACAGTACAAACATTAATGGCATATAATCTGTAAAAGAGGTCCTTCAAAAAAGTCTTTTTTTAGGTGCTGGAGTGACAGAACAGCAGTAGGGCATTTACCTTGAATGTAGCTGACCCAAGATGGACCTGGGTTCAATCCCCAGCATCCCATATGGTCCCCTGAGTCAGGAGTGATTTCTGAGCACATAATCAGGAGCACATAGCACTGAATGTCCTGGGTGTGACCCAAAAACAAAACAAAATAAAAAGTCTTTTGAAAAATACTAAACAAATTCCATAGATGCAAACAACCCCAATGTAATTGAAAAATAATTCTGCTGCAGTCTTAGTAACAATTCTAGGATCTAAACTTACTTTGCCTTCTGTAGCACTGTTTGGTCATCTTATTAACAAATGGGTATCTAAATATTCCCAGTGTCATAGAATCTTAGTATTACTTTCTCCAATTAAAAAATAATGGACATTACTTTATCATGCAATTGTCTTGTTTTCCAGTGTACCATTAAAGGGAGAGAGAAAAAGAATGAAAATGATATGCAAGACACTCAAACTTTTATTTTTATCTTTATATGACCTTTATCTTTATCTTTATCTTTATATGACCTTTATCTTCCTCATTTCTTATGATTTTATTTTATTTGCATTACTATAAAATTCTAGAAATATGGGCTGTGTTAAGAGAAAGGGAAGGTTTTTCTTAGATACATCCTACATATAAATCAAATCTAAACAGAAAAATTATAACTGACATGGAAGACAGAAAAGATTGTAAATAAATACTGTCAAATGTAGCAAGAGAAAAATGGAGAAAACACAAAGAAATGGCTACAGTGAATTAAATCGCAAAATTTCAGAATACTTCAGAATCAGGGACACTGAGAAGGTTTAAAACATAAATTGGAGGAAAAAAAATAAAAAAAAGATCTATAGAAGGTTCCCAGAAGTTCTATGAACATAAACTAGAATACTCATATCCCAATATTCAAATTCAGAAAAATGGAAGAAATTATTTTATTAAGATGTTTATGCAATTTAGATTGAAATTAATGTAATGTTTGAAATTCTTTTTTTTTTTTTTTGGCCACACCCAGTGACGCTCAGGGGTTACTCCTGGCTATTTGCTCAGAAGTCGCTCCTGGCAGGCACGGGGGACCATATGGGGAACCGGGGGATTGAACCGCGGTCCATCCTAGGTTAGCACAAAGCAAGGCAGGCACCTTACCTTCAGCGTCACCACCCGGCCTCCTGAAATTCTTTATATATTATGCTGTAAACTCCAATTGATCATTTGGCTTCATTAAACTAAATTATCACTAGCAAGTAAGCTTATACCATGACCAGAGTGCATACATAAACACTACTCCCTAGAGATAGCATCACAAAAATGCTTTAAAGTATCAAATTAAAGAATTAAAAATACAAATATGAAATAGAAATCTCTTTTATAATTTTTTGATAAATTTGGTTCATGTGACAAGTGCTCTCATCGTTGGGTCCTCAAAGCAAATTTTCAATTCTGTGTTTTTAAGTGAACAGTATACCCCTGGGATCAACATATATGAAGGGAAATGCACTCTATAAAATTTATAACAGGGGTCAGAGATATAATATAGCTGTAAGGCATTTGCCTTGCACATGGCCTACACAGGACAGACCCAGGTTTGATTCCCAGCATCCCATATGGTCCGAGTTCTGAGGTGAAAACAGCTATCACAAGACTTATATTTTCTGGAACTGGAGAGATAGCATGAAGGTTGGGCATTTGCCTTGCATGCAGAAGGACGGTGGTTTGAATCCTGGCATCCCGTATGGTTCCTGGAGCCTGCCAAGAGAGACTTAAAAGAGCCAGGAATAACCCCTGAATGCTGCGGGGTGTGACCCAAAAACCAAAAACCAAAAAAAAAAAAAAAAAAAAACATTTTCTGAATTTTCATTATTTATGTGTAGTTTAGTTCTATGTACTTTTGCTTTAATCTTGGATCCACAGCTGTAATAATACAAAGAACATGGTATAATCTAAAAGACATAGGACTGGTGGTTTGGAAATGTTGGAGCTTATTTTTTGGTTTGTTATTTACTGAATAGGCAAGCCCAGTTAATAACTTAAACTCCTTAAACCTTAGTTTCTTTTTTTTAATGCTTGGTCACACTTAACAGTGCTCAGGGATCTACCCTAGAAAACAATATGTAGTTCAGGGAACTGAATCTGGGTCAGCAGCCTGCAACACAAGAACCATAACTACCATGCTATCTTTCCAGCTTCAAACTAGTTTTGTTACCTAAAAACTAAGGCTTCGATATATATGGGTACTGAGTATTCGATAATGAATACACTTGCTTAAAAATGTTGACAAGTATAAAGCAAAATGCTAAACATAGGGTTTTGTGTTTTTTAGTACTTTTAAATTTTTGTTTTTTCCCGTGTGTGAAATTCTGTTCTATAGACCTCTAAAAGGAGCTCTAGTGTCATTTATAGTGCAAAACAGTTATCTGAAGGAAATCATTCCTGTCACTGCACCAATTTCATGTCACTAGAAAAATTATACATTTAATTGACTGTTTTATCAATTCAATTGCTTGGTCTATTGTCATTGTCTGCTTAGAACTTTAAATTAGTAGATAAATCGATTCACTTATATTTTCCTTTGTCATTTTATGGCGAAAATTACTAATAATGATCGTAAAACTTTGGATGATGCTTCAGAAAAGTATGTGATTTTCAAGGTCAAGTTCATAGTTTTCTTTATCTCTAATTCAACATCCTGTGCAGTGTGCTCTCCTCTTGCATACAATAAAAATAGAAATATTTGCATTCCTTTTGTTTGTGAAATTCATTGAATCAATGCACAGTATGCTTATTAGTTACAAGTCTAAAGTTTTCATTAGCTGTCAAAGGGAAAGAAATATAGTTAGTGAGCAAAACTATGTTCCTGCTCTCATTTGGGGTGAATACAGTCATATTATTCTTATCATTTTGTTGTCTACCCTCTGTGCCATTGAACAAATTATTAGACTTTTTAAGAGAGCAAAAAATAGCTTTTTCTTTTCCTGTCTAATGTTTGTTTGAGAAGCTCATTAAAGAAGACTCCAAGGTTATCAGTCCAAGCCCACACACTTATCACCTGGGAGGCAGTGTCTGGTTACCCCAGAAACTATTTCTTCTACTCTCAATAATCATCTCATATTCAAATCTGAAAGAATTTCCTTTCTGTAGTCAGAATTCACATGTGCAAAGAAAAGACTGTTTTCCAGCCCCAAACTCTCTAGAGCCCATAAGGAAAACAGTGGCAAGTGTTAACTACATTCTCCCAGTTGCCAAGCAGTCATCTACCAGTGACCTCAAAGTAAGAAAGAATTTTAGAACAAGGTTGAAAACAGATCACAAGCCATAATTGTAAATAGCGGATAGAGCAGGCAAATGATAATATCTCATTTTAATTCAATTCTTTTCAGTTATATTTTGTAATTTGATTTAGTTTAGTAAAGCCACCACAACTCTTTTTCAATATTGCTGTTTTCCCATTTATTGATGCATGTGTTAAGTATATATAACATGTCTGATTGATAGCAATATCACTAGGGGATATAGGTGGGAAATCAACCAAAGAGAAGAGATGATGGTTTTACCAGTGAGTTTAAGAAATTGTATATTCATTCTAAGGCTCAGTTTCCTCATTCTTAAGCTTCTGTAAATTAAATTTCCTGATAAATACTTTTCAACAAAAAGCTCTGATTTATTTCTCTCTACTAATGGGAAACTGATGTCTTTGTTGAGAAGCATAATCTGTAGATATAGAACTCATATCCAATTACTTTATTTATGTCTAATTTAATTAGTTTTAGATTATTGTAACTAGAATATTGATGCCAAAATATGGCCTCTTTAAAAAATCCTTATTTAAAATTTAGTTGATACTTAGTTACTATAAATTTGTTGGATATTTATAGTCTAAAATTTAGAATTATTAGGCAAATTACTTTTTGGATTGACTTTGTCTTGATTTAATTGAGAGGTTTTCAAACTTATATGTCCTACCATTTCTTTACCAGAAAAAAAAATCACTCAGTGCCCCACTAAAAATATCTACCTTTTTTATATGCACAAACAGAAAACAGCTTTCCCCCAATTTTCCTGAGGCTACTACTTTTTCCTTTTTTTCCCATCCTCCTTCAGGGAGTCTTATCAGCAATTTTTGAGCCACAGGTTTAATCAGAGAGTTAGAAAATTAAACCCGTTATGCAATAACTATTAGGTGGCACAGAAGCACTATGTTAGGACAAGAAAGAAATATTGCAACAAAATAAAGATAAATAAGTATTTAAAGGTCCCAGCGATATAGATAATTGGACTTACACAGCCAATCTAAATTCAATTTCTACACTGCCTATGATCTCCCTTCTATACTCTACTAGGAGTGATCCATGTGCAGAAAACCAGAAATAAATTCTAAGCACTTTCAGGTGTTCTCCCCCCAAAATAAATTTTCTATAAATTTAACCATAAATACACTTTTAATGAAGTAATGGACAATACGTTAGAATCATTTTGAACTGGCTTAAAGTGAGAAAATGGAAGCAAAATTAACTGGTCCCAATGCTTAGGAAAATATTTGAGCTGCTGGTGATTGAACAATGGTAATCTGTTTGCAAAGCAAACATCTAATTAACAGAATATATTTAAATTTTATGTTTCAAAAGTCAATAGTAAAAGCTTTTGTTAAAATTACAACTTTTTGGAGAGACCAGAAAGATAGTGCAGAAGGTAAGGCATTTGACTTGCATGTGACTAACCGTTTCATCTAATGTACACCTAACACCACCAGGAATGATGTCTGATCACCACTTAAAAAGAGAAATAAAATAAAATAATAAATTTGCTGGGGTGGGAAATACAACCCATCAACAAAAGTTCATATTTTATACCTGTGAGGTCCTACTTTTAATTCATAAAACATAAGTTTTAAAACATATAAGTAAACATACATATATATGACGTGATATTTTTATTGATAAAAGATTCATTCTATTTCTATTTTTCCACATATTTTCCAATCAAAAATGTATTCTTGGGGTGGTTGCACAGAGGTAGGGAGTTTGCCTTGAAAGCACTGATCTAGGATGGACCGATGTTCAATCCCCTGGCATCCCGTATGGTTCCCCCAAGCCAGGAGCGATTTCTGAGTTCATAGTCAGGAATAAACCCTGAGTGTTTAGGGGTGTGGCCCAAAACAAAAAACAATAAAAAGTATTCTGTCAAAGTCAAAGAATGCATATGCTTAATTCACATTACTCTTTAAAACTCTAGCAATGCAGTTGTTGGTGTATAGAATTCTAATTATACACATAATTTTGTACTAAAATATTGCATTGACTTCAAGCATTTAAATTTGCCAGAAAGACTGAGAAAAGCCTCAAACAAGGTAATCTCAAATCCTGCCAGATTTAGAACTAACACTATGCTTGGGGAGAATAGAGTCCCTGTGGGTAATTAGGAGAGTAAAGTAATTTTATCCAATGAAGTTGCTGTGGCATAAGAGATCTGGGAAAACAGGTAAATAAAGAGAGGACAAAGGTGAGATGGATTTTGTGTAAGAGGCTAGGCAACTGGTATTCATATTAAATGAGAAAGCTGAAGAATCTCCATATGACAAGGGGCTGAAACCAGAGGATGATATAGTTAAAAAAACTGATTTTGATTGAATAATGTTTTGTCAGATTGTATTTTAGGAATCTGGGACTGATAGAAGATAAGCAATCAGATCATTAAACTGACTTTTGAAAGGGAAAAGGCACAACAACAAAAAAAAATTCCACATGGTTTCCAACTATATGGACTACTTTGCAGGCAAAAAGGCATTGAGTTTGATCACCAATCATATGCCTCCTTCCAAGCCCTGGTAAAACCCAATGTTGAACCATTTCATTTTGAACACTATAAGAACACCTCCCATCCTTCCAAAACACAGTTGAGGCTGTAGAAACTATACCTCTGTCCTTTAGGCCAGGATCACATTCAATTATTTCTCACTAGACAAGTAAGAAAGAGTTCACCTTCTACTTTCCAGAAGTTCTAAAGGAGCGTAAGATATCTTCATGTTGTGTAATTGTGATCATAGGAAACCAAGAGAATACATATCTATTTTTTTTTTTTTTTTGGCTACATCTGGTGACGCTCAGGGGTTACTCCTGGCTAAGTGCTCAGAAATAACTCCTGGCTGCTTGCAGGAATTATATGGGGTACCGGGGGATCAAATTGTGGTCCATCCTTGGTCAGTCTCATGCAAAGCAAACATCCTACCGCTTCGGCATCACTCCAACCCCGTTGAGAAAATATGTTTAAAGAAAGTAATTCAATTAAGCAATGAAGAACAAAATTATTTTATATTTAATATTAGTCATTTACTTGTTATGCAAATTAAATATTTAAAGCAGAGGAGCAATGCTGTGTGTGTGCCAAAATCATTTCTGAAGTATATTAATTCAGAATGGATGCAGAAGTAAGCAAATACAGCATACTACACAACCAGTTTTAAACAGTCAGCATTTTACAAATAATTTTAAATCATAAAACGTTTAAGCAGGTTGAAAATATCAGTCTAATTAATATGCATCAACTATATGATACATTACAAAGTATTATACAATTTTACCTTGCTTTCCTTTTTATTTCTTAAAAGCTATGAAAACTGCATACATGTTTTAAAGAGTTTTAAATACATGAGATAGGAAGGTAGTCAAGTTTATTGTCAGATTATTGTATATGTCATTTGGCAAATAAAATCAGGCACATATATGAATTTCTGTTTGACTTTTTAACTTTAAATTTGTTTAATTTTTTCATTTAATTTATAAGATACCAACATTATAGTGTAGTGTCATGTATCATTGAGAAAAATAAAAAAATCTACAGAGGATCTTCATGAGAGCCATAATGTAACACTGGAATGACTTAGAGAATAAGTCCCTTAACTTTTCATTTGTAAAAAAATGTAAAATTTTTTTGTGTGTGTGAAAATTCAGCTTTATTCAGAGGACAAGACTGAAGCCAAAAGCCTCAGCATCAATTCCAGCCAAAAAGCTCAAAAATGTAAAATTTAATATGCTGGCAAAGGTCAATAAAATAGTGAATATTAAATCTAGTTTCATATTTTTATAATACATTTATATTTGTTATCCTATAAATTAATCACTTTTTAATTAATTCACATATTTTCTACATATGATAAATTAAGTGCATAATAAAATGTATTTGTTATATATATTTATTTTATTGAAATCATTGTTTCATAGTTGAGTTTCAGACATACAATGAATCAGGACCAGTCTGACCACGGATATTGATCTCCCTTCACCAATATTCCTAGAGTGTATCACATATCATTACTCTGGCCTTTCCCCTGATTGCTAGTATAACAGGCCTATTTAAAGTTTAGATCAGTGATCCCCAAACTATGACCCATGGACCACAAGCCACCCATGAAGGACATTTATCTGGCCTGTCGGTGTTTTTGCTGATCTGTTTAACAGCTGACTCTACCTGGGTGTATAGTGTGCATATGTGGGATGTGTGCACACTCTCTTACTCCCCTCCTTCTCTCTGTCTCATGACTCCTCTCAGTCTTGGGCAGGGGTCCTCGAACTATGGCCTGTCAAAAGCAGGTGCAGAGTTCCCTTTGAAATACAGTAATTATGTTGATTTAACTTTACTTGTTCTTCGTTTTTAAATATTGTATTTGTTCCCGCTTTGCTTCAACGTAAGATATGTGAAATGTGCTTAGGGATTTATTCATATTTTATTTTTTAACTATAGTCTGGTCCTTCAATGGTCTGAGGGACAGTGAATTGGACCGCTGTTTATAAAGATTAAGGACCCCTGGTGATCTAGAGATCATTCTATGTGTTTTTTTCTATTTTATTTATTTCTTTTTGGCAAGTAGGGTATTTACCTTGCATGTAGCCAACCTGGGTTTGATCTGTAACATCTTTTATGGTCCCCTGAGCCTGCCAGGAGTAATTTCTAAGTACAGAGCCGAGGGTAACCCTCAAGCACCACCGTGTTTTGGCATTAGCTAATGGCTATTGATTGAAGCCACATTCTGTGCAATTCATTATACAGTAGTAAGACCTCTTTGATGAATCAGATCTTAAGCTACTCCTGTCCTGAACCTAGCTCTGAAGACACAAGATTTTACAGAAAAATTATGAAGAAGAATTATAAGTGTAATAATTATTATCCAACTGAAAGAGATTTGCAAAAAATAAGGGTTGTTGGAGAATGAGATGGAAAAAGTAAAACGGCATTCTATTAATTAGAAAAAAAATACGAGCTTTCAGCTTATATTTAAAACTATATAGACTTGCAACTTAAGATGGCTGATGTCATTAAATTAACATCATGGACTAATTTAGCAGCCTGTTTTCACTTCTACCAATAGTGAAATACACCTCAACTGTTTTCATTATTAAAACATCCATTGATTCCACAGCTATGCCTATCAGTCTTCTGTCTATTGACAATTACACTTTCTAGTAGACAACACTTGCAAAAACAAACAAAAGCCACCCTCACTTCTGATCTACATTCTCTGTATAAGACATCTAATTATACTTTCAAATGGTCCTCATTCTGGTATCATCTGCATAGATCTGTGACCATTCTCTAGATTTCTTCAAAATGTGTTCTTTGGTCCAGAAATACACACACACACACACACACACACACACACAAACACACATATACACACACGAACATGAACACATGGGCACAAAGAAAAGGTAAGACATACAAATAAAAAGAAACAGTAACAGAAATATTTGCTCTAGAAATATAAATTATAGCTCAAAAGCCAGAGAAACAGTAAGAGGAAAAAGGGCACTTGCTTTGCATGCTGCTCACCATAATCATTTTCCATACCTGACAATGCTAAGGTGATGCCTGAGCACTTTCAGGTAAGGCCACCAGCAAAATAAATGAATAAAATATAATTGGAAACACTATATTTGCTGTTGTAAATAGTTTTTTTAACTCATGATCCTAATTAAAGAGAAAATTTCAGGAAAACTGTTTTAATTTTTTCTCAAAATGTAGAACATGTTTTTCTTTTGAAAAATGTGTGGACAAAATTATTAAAAAAATTTGTGATTTTTCTATAAATTTGTTTTTCTTCAAATCACAGAGTAAACATTTTCTTAATATTTCCTCATTCTAAATAAAATATTTACTTTAAATTTAGATATTTAAGTTCAGTAAATTAAGATATACTTGCTGTTATTGATAACAATAAACACTGAGTTATTACCGTTATTCTAGGATAAGTAACATATTTTAGTAGTTAATTAACATGTTACGCACAGCATTATATCGATATAAAATTATTTCAGTAGATTTTAAACAAATAGTGGTATAAAATATATTATACTATGCTGAGAAGTAGAGAAAGCGAATTAAAAAATAAAATAAAAATGTTAACAGTATGAACATTTGATTAATTTAGAAATATTTCTCTAGGTCTGTATCATTTATAGTGGTAGATAAAATATACCAAAATTTTGGTTCATTTGTTTTGGGTCCATAACTAAGATACCCAAGGCTTAATCCATGGCTCTGAGTTCAGGTATCACTCCTAGCAGGCTCAGGGAACCATATGGGGTGCCAAGTATCAAACCTTGGTAAGCAGTAATGTTCAAGGCAAAAGCCCTACCATGATACTATCACTTGGACCTAGAAGTGTGCTTTAATTTTATTCATCAGAGGACATAAAGTAAAATCATATACCATATTTTTTTTGCTCTAGAACATGCATCTGAGTATAGAGGCACATAGTTTTTATTTTTATTTGTTTTTGGTTTGGTGTCACATCTGGCAATGCTCAGGGGTTATTTCTGGCTCTGCACTCAGAAATCCCTCTTGGCAGGCTCAGGGAACTAAATGGGTTGTCAGGTCCATCCCAGGTCGGTCGCATGCAAAGCAAATCACCTACCACTGTGCTATTTCTCTGGCCCCAAGCACATAGTTTTTAAATGAGGAAAACAAGAGATGTCAGGAGACAGAAACTGGGAAATCAGTCTGAGAGACTTAAGTATATTTACCATATGCTGGTCCCAGCTGGTTAAACACATTTACCTAATTTTTTTTTACATCAGAAAATTTAAAAAATTCTTAAAAAAGAATTTTCTTCAATAAATTCTTAAAAAAGAATTTTCTTCAATAAAAATAACAATAATAACAACAACAACAATAATAATAGTAATAATAATAATAATAATAATGATAAAAGCCTTCTACACTCAGGCTTCAGCTCTAGGCAGCATTCACTTCATAAGATGTACATACATTTCTCCCCATCTTTTTCGTGGAAAAAAGTGCGTCTTATGGTACAAAAAATACAATAAGTCACTTTTTTAAATGTATGTCATTTATTTTAAACCTTTTTCTATCAGTCTCCAGAAGAGTTTCTTTAAAAGACCTTTCAAGAGCTAAAGTAAACTATATGACACATCAGTATCTTTTGTAAATTGTATTATTGGAGAAAAAAACCCCATAGCTTTGCAATCATACACCCAAGTCATTTTAGGCTCAATGATTTTATTATCATTACTACCATTTTTTCCAGTGGTTTATCTTCAACTACTAAAGTACAAATGGAATCTAAAAGTGGAACATTTCTCTATTACATTGTTTTCTAACTATTTAAGCAATCATCTCCTTTAAACCATGAGAAATGTGACAAGATAGCTACTTAGGGGTATATATTTACAGATTTTTCTATTTTATGTAATGAACACAAATGCCCTGCAATTTTACAATAGCAACAAGTTTACTTTCAATATTAAAGCGTGTCTAAGGATTATTTAAATTCAATACAATGACTTTAGTGATTCTTTTTATTATTTTCTCATTCAAAGGCAAAGGAAGTAAATATACCAGAGTCTGTGCCTTCTAGGACCTTGAAGTTTTAAAACTGAGATGAGTACACAACATACTAAGAAAGCTACACACTACATATATCCTAAGATATCAACAAAATAAAAACCATCCTGTATCTCCTTAATATCTCTATCTTGCCAAATTTCTGTGACAAGGACTTCATATGCTGTTCAATATTTATTTTTTTCTTTTAGCATTGTTGGAATAGGATGACTTGTGTGAAGACCCTCATTAGAAATGTTAAATTCGGGGCCCGGGAGATAGCATGGAAGTAAGGTGTTTGCCTTTCATGCAAAAGGTCATCGGTTCGAATCCCGGTGCCCCATATGGTCCCCCGTGCCTGCCAGGAACAATTTCTGAGCATGGAGCCAGGAGTAACCTCTGAGCACTGCCGGGTGTGACCCAAAAAAACAACAAAAAAAGAAATGTTAAATTCTTAAATGAAATATAAACTTAAATTAAAAAAGGTGCCAAAATGCTCAAAGTAACAACAGCAACAACAACAACAACAAAAAATCAGTTTAGTTAATCTCAAACTGCTCTTATGCCAAAATGTAAAAATTTAATATCTTGGGCCAGAGCTATATTACAGCATGTAGGGGGTTTCCCTTGCATTCAGCCCTCCCTGTCATACCACATGAACCCCTGAGCACTGCCAGATGTGGTCAACGCCCTAAAAAAAGAAAACACAAAAAGATTAAAGTCTTGTATTCTGAAATTGTAAAAAAAAAAAAAAACCAAAATAATGAAAAAAAATTAATACCTTGTATTCTGAAATTGTCAAAAAAAAAAACCAACCAAAATAGATGAAAG
>PVKC010006236.1:0-31474 GCA_004027635.1 Crocidura indochinensis | reverse complement strand
TCAGAAATACCTCCTGGCAGGTATGGGGGATCATATGGGATGTCGGGATTTGAACCAACCACCTTAGGCCCTGGATCAGCTGCTTGCAAGGCAAACACCGCTGTGCTATCTCTCTGGCATATTTTCCCTTTTTGTATAGATCTATAAGGTCTCTGACTTTTTAGTCCTCTGATCTAAAGTTGTCTAAAGTGCTTCACTTTTATTCACTGAATCATCAACATCACACCTAGTCAGAGGGCATGACCAGATAGGTCTCCTCATTCCCCTCCAAGTGGGAGCCTTGTTGGCTCGCAAGTGACCTCTTGTGTTCAAAGTGGGTAACTACAGAGCTAATGACATACCCATTCTTTTCACTTCAATTCACTTCAGTTAAAAAGGGTCTGAAAATAAGAGTACAGGACCTTAAAATGAGTTGGTAATCTAAAATAAATAAATTACTTAATTTTGATTAAGTAAAAATTAAATTAATTTTTATAGTTTGTTTCTCAATTATTGCAAAAATAGAAACAAGTCATGTTATTATTCTAGATTCTAAAGATCTGATACCAAATCTGGAATCTGGGATGCCTACGATGTATGATCTTAAGAATGTCACTTAAAGACCCTGAAAATTATCTACACACCTGATAAATGTGAGTAATAAAATTGTAATGCCTATAATAATTATTATGAGGGTTCAGGTATAAATTTGCACGTGTTTAGGTTACTACCCATATGAGTCTACTACTCATAACATAAAAGCCAATAGCATAATGTGGAGAAAGGACAGTCTTTAACAAACAAATGGAAGAACAGGTCAAACCCATGCTAATAGGAGATAGTACCATGAGATAGTACCATTAGATCATACGATGCACAAAACTCATCATCACAGATTTCCAGGAAGCATCAGACTTCTAGCCCATGAAATATGAAAACAAAGGTAAAGCACTCCATTAAGTACTGGAGCAACAACCCAGCAGGTAGGACATTTGCTTTGCTTGTGGGCAACTCAGGTTCAATCACTCATATCACATATGGTCCTCTGGTCCTCTAAGTTCTGCCAAGGTGATGCCTGAGCCAGAGACAAAGAGTAACTCTTGAGCTCCTCCAGATGTGATCCTAAAACCAAAAGCCCCCCCCCAAAAAAAAAAGAAAAAGAAAAAAAAGAAAAAACTGCTCTATATATAAACTTCAGTAATGTCTCTGTGGATGACAGTCTAATGTGATAGAAACCAAAAGCAAAATTTAACAAATGAAATTACCACTTTTAAAAAAGATGGCTTTGAAAGATTGCTTTTCTTATATCAAAAACAGCATTCACATAGTGGAAAAGGAAGTATCATTGAAAGAAATCTACTGATGCTGGATCAGGGAGATGGCACTAAGATTAAGGCTGAAGGAAGGAAGGAAGGAAGGAAGAAAGGAAGAAAGGAAGGAAAGAAGGAAGAAAGGAAGAAAGGAAGGAAGAAAGAAAGGAAGCAAGGACGGGAGATAGAAAGAAAGAAAGAAAAGAATATTTCTTACTAAATTGAAGAAAATGTTCATGCCCTCTATATTAGATAAAGGATTACTAGGTAGTCCTTCTAGACTACTAGATAGCTTACTAGGTAAGATTCAACAAATTCAACAAAGAAGACATACAGGTGGCAAAAGACAAACAGATAGCACTTGAGAAGTTCAAATACAAATCAAAACAATGAGGATATACCTTATTCCTGTGAGAATGGCCTACAGTAAAAAGGTCACCTAAAAATAAGTATTGGAAAAGGTGTGGAGAAATAGAAAAAAATACACACTGTTGTGTGTAAATGTAAATTGGGTGTAAATTGGAATATAAATTACATCCATTTCTATAGATAACAGTATGTAGAATTCTCAAAAAACTGAAAATAGCTCTACCATATGATCTAACAACTCTACTCTTAGGTAACATCCAAAGAACCAAACACACTAATTCATAAAGATATTTGCACATCTTTGTTCATTGCGGCACTATTCATACTAGGCACAATCTGGAAACAGTTTCCAAAGATAGATGAGTGGATAAAGAAGGTATGGGATGACATGCATACAGTAGAACAGAACTCAGCTGCAAGAAAAAAAATGAAATTGATGAAATCCTGCTTTTTGTGACAACATGGATGGTATTGTAGGGGACATGATAAGTGAATTAAGTCAAAATTATAAAGAGGAATAGCCTATGATCCCACCATCATGTGGAATTTAAGGAAGCAAAATAGGAGGAAAAGTCAGTAAGGACCAATTTTACTTTAGTAAATTGAGATGCTATTATTTACAACATTGTTAATGATGGTTTCCCATGTGCATACTAACACTATAACCATTACCAGTGTAATCCCTCCCTCCCCCAAGGTTTTCAGTACCCCTTTCTTCCAATTCCCTTCCCCAGACTCAGTTGTATGGATCAGTTCTTTCATTGTGTTGCAGTTGGCCCTTGTTGTTATCTAGCTGTGTGTCTTTAAGTCCCACATATGAGAGAGAGATCATTTTGCTTATATCCCTTTGCTTCTGACTGACCACTCAGCATATCTTATAGTTCCATCCACATCACAAAAAAACTGCAGGATTTTGTCCTTTCTTAGAGCTACATAGTTTTCCATTGTGTGTGTGTGTGTGTGTGTGTGTGTGTGTGTGATATCTCACAACTTCTTAATCCATTCATTTGTAATTGGGCATATGGTATTTTTTTTTCATGTCGTGGCTATTGTACCAATGTTGGGTTACATCTTATTTTACCTAAAACAAATTTTAGCCCTGGTTTCTTTGTATCTGTTTGTTTACAACTTGGTTTTACCCAAAACAAAGATTGTCTTACTTGTAAACCTGAGTGAGTTTACTGACCCACCCAGGGGTGATCTCTGCACTCAATAAAAACAGTAGTTCTGCCAGGCAGCAGGCTCCATACCAGGTAGACTACATGTATTTCACTTTCAGCCTGGTCTGGATTATTTCTTGTGTGACTCTAATTCAGACTGGGCTTGGAAATAAGGTGCTTGGGGGTGATTTTACATACCAAGTACTATTATGAACATAGGTGTGCATATATACTTTTGAATTAAATTTTGTGTTTTGAGGATAGATGCCAAAAAGTAGTATTGCGATGTCTTATGGAAGTTCTAGTTTTATTTATTTGTTTGTTTGTTTTTATTTATTTAGAGATATCTCTATACTGTGCTCCATAGAGGCTGAACCATAGGTAATGAGACAGAAGGGACATATGAATAGAAGAGGGCTGAATCAGATGACTTGTATGTCATCATTCATTTTGAAAATATTTAATAAGTTCCTGTTCTAAGAGTAACATTGTGTGAAGTCTTAGTATCATTAATTGTTTAAAACACACACCAGTTCCTTGCCCTTGAGTATCTTGCGTTGTAGAGCTGACCACACAAAAACACAAACACAACGAGGTCTAAGGACTGGGAAGGCAGAAACAAGGGTGGAGATAGGAGAGTAGTATACCTGAGGGTAAAGCTTTCTAGACATAGGAGGAGCATGTTCAAATGATTTGAGGAAGGCATGAGGAGAAGCATGATACACCTCCCAAGATATGGATTAATAATGGGTCCATTTAATGGGTGTGCAGGGCCAATTTATTAATGTGTTTTATCGAGGGGCTAGGAAGATAGCATAGAGGTCTGGTGTACAAGCTTTGCATGTTTTGGACATTTTGTATCTCTGTTACTTCATGACTTCTAAATGCTTCTCGGTGTAGCCCTGGTGGCCCCTGAGCAATACCAGGTGTCTTTGACAGTCCAGGGCATTATAGGAACTGAGCAGCTCTGCATCATCAGTGCCAGTATTCAGCTGTCAGTCCTGATTGGCTGAGGACTGTCAAGAGTGACTTCTGGACATCCTGAGTATTTCTTTGTGTTTCTTTTTTAATATATATTAAAATATTTCATTAAAATAATAAATTAAAATTGATTTTAAAAGTTTATTAAAGTATTATATAAACAATTTATTTTAATATATTAAATGTATTTAATATTTATGTTAAATATAAGTCTGTATTTATTTTTATAAATATTTATATAAATCTATACTACAGTTCTCATATATGCAAACATGTTTAAATGTATGTAAGAACATCTTACAACTTAATCATAACTAATACTGTATCATTAACTATGAAAAAAAAAGAGTGCTGACATATTCAACATAAAAATGTTTAGGGGCTGGAGCGATAGTACAGCATGGAAGGTAACCTTGCATACAGCTTACCCGAGTTCAGTTCCTAACTTCCCATAGTCCTTTGAGGACGGCCAGGAGTGTGACGTCAAGTGTGAAGTCAAGAGTAATCACTGTCACCTCAGTGTGAGGCCCCAAATCCCCAAACTCTCAAAAATTAAAAATAAAAATAAAATAAGAATGTAAAAACAATTCCATGGCTATCTTTTGACTCTCTAAGCAGCTACCAGGCCCCAGTGACAGATTTTAGGAGATGAGATAGTGACAACTCAAGATGTTGCTACACACTGGACTTCACAGGAGACTGGGAATGAATGGGGGGTCTTTAAAACTTAAAAAGTTCCTATTTTAAAAAATAATCTATTCACTGGTAGATTATAATTTAGAGTTTAGAGTTAGTATTTTTTTTACCTACATTTTTTTGAGCTGCTTTGCTAGTTTGTTGCAAAAAAGAGTATGGGTGAGGGGCTAGAGTGTCAGATGAAGTGCTTCCTTTGCATAGGTTGACCAGAGTTTAATCCCCTGAGCACTGCCAGGTGTGCACACATCCCCCCAAACACACACACACACACACATACACACATACATACACACACACACCATGAGTCTGGATGACTTCTTGATTTCTGGTTTATTTCTGATATAAAATTTTAATATTCAGTATTATGCAGTTTTGAAGCAGGGAGAAATGAGGCCTTTGGTTCTCTGAAATCTTTGTGAGTGATGAATCCTCATACCATGAATTGAAATAATGGAAATAAGTATTTAATAACTATCGCTTAATAATTATTAAATTATTAATAATTATTTATAAATAAATATGTCTATATATTTATAAACAAATAATTGTTTATTTTATATATTTTATGTTTAATAATTATTGAAGGAATTGAATAATTTCTTTTTTTTACAATATGGAATATGCAGGCTTTTTCTTCCTCTATCTCCCTCACTGAATAACTCTGTAATATATTGTCTTTACAAGGCAAGTATTTGTGAGTATAGATATACATGGTCATGGAAAGGTGACAGAGAAACCAAAATGGAACTATTCAAAGATTTGATTTTGTTTTGTTTTAGTTTGATTTTTGGGCCACTGCGGACAGAGCTCAGGGCTTACTCTTGCCTCTGTGCTCTGGAATCACTCCTTGTGGTGCTCAAGGCTTAGTCCTGGTTTTGCGCTCAGGGATCACTGGGTGGGGGATTTGTGGGGGTGCTGGTCATTCATATGCAGGTTATTCACATGAAGGGCAAGATCCTGAGTTGTGATGTACTATCTCTTCCATCTTGTTTACAGTTGAAAGAAATTTCACACAGATCACAGTGGATGGAAAGTTGAGTATAGGTTTCTTGCAGAAATAGGCAGTAGGAATATTTAGAAAAACTGAGAACAAAGGATCATGAAAGTCTTTGACAACTACACTAGAGAAGTCTGTTTACACAATTTTAAAATCATTATAAAGTTTAAAAGTAAAAATGAATGAATGAAGCGTTTGCCTTCTAGATGATTTTTATTAATCAGCTGTTTGTTTAAGTTAGTCTAGAACATTCCCCTCTTGTATGATTCATTGTGCTTTTCTCCATACTCTTATAAAACTCATACTGGGAAGCAAATGGAGAGTCATCAACTAATGTATCATCCTCTAGGCATAAAATGAAGATGTCCTACATGAAAATCAATTTACATTGAGTCAAAACACACTTTCACACTGAACTGAGAGTAATTTATCTTCCTATATCTCCATAGGTTTAACAAGGCAAGAAGAGAAGATAAATTTTCATTGTAACAATCTTACTCTGTACTGAAATTGATGCATTGAAAGAAATACTTAAAATCAATGACACTTCCTACCTCAAGGAGTTGCAGTCATAGATGCTTTGTATATGGAAGCCATAGGTTTAATTCCACTTGGTCTCCCTAGAATGTTAGTGAGTAGCCATCTGAGAACCATCTCTAAAACTGCTGGGTTTTGCCCCAAACTAATAAATATATAAATAAGGCAATCTTACTTCCATGTTCAAAGCAAATCACCCTCCATGAATACCGCATAGACAGACAGTGGTATTGTTTATGCCAATGACTTTTTATTGCTGGTCCACGAACTAGAGCTGACTCACAAATAAATGTAAAAAGAATAGAAACTACTGGTTTATGCAATTTATGTTGGTTCTATTCCTGACTGCCCTATCCCCCATACACCATTGAAAGCAACCCCAAGGAACACTGAGTCAGATATAGCTCCTGAGCATTACCAGGCATACACCTCCCCAAAGGTAGGGAACCATTTTATCTACTTGGAGCTACACTGATGAGTTGTTATTAGTTTTAAAATCTGAATGGAGAGGTAGATTCTTTTTTTTTCTTTTTGGGCCACACCCAGTGGTACTTGGGTTACTCCTGGCTATGTGCTCAGAAATTGCCCTGGCTTGGGTGACCATATGTGATGCCAGGGGTTCGAACTGATGTCCGTCCTAGGTTAGTGTGTGCAAGTCAAATGCCCCACTGCTTGTGCCACTGCTCCAGTCCTGGTAGATTCATTTTTGATAAAGCAATTTTTAAAAAGATAAATCATAGGAACCTGGAGAGATATTACAATGGGTAGGGAGCTTATTTTGTACAGAGCTGACCCAGGTTTGAACCCAAGTACCACCAGGAGTGATCCCTGATCTCCACCAAGTATAACTCAAAAAAAAAACACCAACAAAAAGGAGATATGAGGAGGAGGAATAATTCACAGGGCTAGAGTGTATGCATTGCACCACTGGGTATAATCAAGTGACCCTCACTTTGTCAATCTGAACATCAAACTGTCAGGCTCACTTGGCTGGGTCAAATGTCAAAGAGAGTAGATTGGGTCTCCTAGTAATGCTAGGGACTGGGGAATTCTCCTTCCTGAAAAATGGAATTATATTCTGTATATGTGTTCATAAAGTGTACTGTATGTTGAGAGTGTACATATTTTGTATCCATAAATGGGTATACTTCCATCATCCTAGAACAGTGGTTTTGATTTTTTCTTACATGAGGGAAAGCACCAGTCCACTGATGGGCAGGTAAAACTAGTGCAGTAAAGGTTTTCAACTTTTTCAAGCCCACAAGACTATCATCAGTCTGGATTGATGGCTAGAAAGTACTGCCTTAGAAAATTCCCTTTACTCCATTCACACTCAATATTTTCAGACACAACTGTTATTCTGATTTCTCTTACAAGGGAATCAGTTTCCTTCTGGAAATTCACACAAAAAAGGTCTTATAGAATGTTCTGAGTCTGGCTTTAGTTCCACATAATACATGTAAATTTTACTTAGGCCGCTGTAACTATCAATAACCCAGGATTTTTTTATTGCTACAATATTGCCAATCTTTTCTCTTATTGATGGTTATCTGGATCACTTCCAGTATGGCCTTTATTTTTTTTTTGACATATCTTTAGAGGGTTTAAGACTGGGCTAGATAAACATAAGAAATGAAGTAGGAATTCTAAATTATAGGTACTTTTTTATAGATTGTTCTGGATATTTTACATTACAAGTTCCTGGCAGAAATAGAATACATCTTTTTCACACCCTATAAAGTGTCAGAGTCAGAATTATTAAGGATCCAATTAAATATTCGTGGTACAGCATGGTGTTAATGAATATAAAAGTGTGGAGTGAATCCTATTTGAGTTTGTTGGGTTTTTAGTGCGATGAGCACCATTCTCAGCTCTCAGAAAACAAGAACCCATTGACTGGTGGTGCCAGGGCAGTTAAAGGTGCCAGTGGCAAAAGGTCATCGGTTTGAATCCCGGTGCCCCATATGGTCCCCCATGCCTGCCAGGAGCAATTTCTGAGCATGGAGCCAGGAGTAACCCCTGAGCACTGCGGGGTGTGACCCAAAAAACAAAAACAAAAACAAAAACAAAAAAAAAAGGTGCCAGTGGAAAGCCATATTGATTGGAGGAATTCTTCACCAAGAACAAAAATAAAAACCATTATAGAAATTTAGGTTTATCATAAAGCAACTATGACCAGGCAAATTAAGCAACCTACTCAAGCAATGCTGTATTAAGAAGATGCTAAGAGAAAGGAATAGTGATCATTATCAGGTATGGGTTCTTCTATATTACAAATGTTAGCTTTAATCCTCACAATTCTAATAAGTGAATGTTGTTATTCCCACATTCCAGGTGAGGAAGGAAATTCAGTGATATTAAATAAAAGTCATGCAGCAAATATCTGCAGAGCAGAGTTGAATCTGGGGGCCCCCAAAGCATCACATTCCATGCTCTCCAATCCTTTTTGAACTAAGAAAGATATAATCATAAAAAGAAGAGGCACCACATTCTATAATCAAAGACATCAGATACCAGAGCTCAATGATGAGCATCCATACTTTTGGATGAAAAGCATTCCCCAGGATGCCAGAAAAATCGGTACACAAACAAACCTCCAAGCCAGTGTCTATATCCGGGACTTGCAGGAGCTTAAATATTATAAAACAAAGGTTCTTATGATGATGGCTTATAAGAATTGCTTTCAGCAGTGCTTCAGTGCTGCAGCAGTCAAAACATTTCATCATTTCTCTTTTTTCATGCCTTAAAAATAAAATTATTTTGATTGTACGATTTTGCTACTGCCTTTCAAATAAGGAAAACTCTTTCAGAATAGCAAAGAACGTTAGATATTTTTAGGTTAAAACACACACATACAACTCAGAATCTAAAGATAAGTCTTTTTTATCAGAGCTTTTTCTATTCATTTTGATTCAGTAGTAAGGACACCTGCAGGAAGTTCAAGAATCTTTGCAAGACTTCTTAATACTGTTAAAGAAAAAAAAAAGATGATAAGATAAAGACCTAAGGGAGAAGGAGACTAATGGGTAATTCCATCCATCAGTTGCTCATGTCCTGAAAAGACAATATTTCCATAAATTACATATTTGAATGAAGTGAGGCATTGTACACGAGAACACTGCAATGTCAGAAATTCATTTGGCTTGGAGGCAAACTGAGTTTCTTCTAAATGGTAGCTGATAATTTAATCATGAAAATAGAATATTTGCACAGCCATTTCCAGAGCCTATGAGGAAGCTGGGCTGATAGGAAGCTGCTCAACCCAGATTTTTAGATATTCATTAGGCTGTATGCACAAAAATAAAGGAACACAGAGCCATGCCAGTAATTTTCCATTTCTCCCTTTATGTTCTATTTGACAATTTAATGTAGGAACTGGGGCTACCCAAAAGGCATTTTTCTCATTAATGAGAATTTCTTCTCTGTTATATTGAAATTTTCATAAATATACACTTAATGTATGAAAATGTTAAACTACAGGACTGAACAATAATCTGTTCAAAAGTTGTTCAAGGGGTTGGAGAGTCCAGGAGTTGAGGTGATTTCTTTGAATCCCACTGAAGCCAGAGCAATCCCTGGCACCATATATAGTGTTCCACTGTCAAGGGTCACTCCTGAGCACAGAACATGGAGATGAGCATAGCTGTATGTGACCCCCCCCCCCAAAAAAAAAAACAACAAAAACTAAGCATTCTTAGAAGGTTTGAGTTTCCTTGGAAATGATCAGTCATTTGGGTCGACAATTCAGTGCAACAGCATGAGGGTGTGCTGCTACTCAGGCACTGGGCCATCTGGGTAGTGCTCAAAGCTTCTTTGATAATACCTAATGATACTCCAGGGACTATATGATGCAGAGGATTAGATCAGATTTTGCCACACTCAGGTGTGTGTGTGTGTGTGTGTGTGTGTATGTTAATGTCATGTGCCTTAATCCCTGTACTAACTTAACCCCTGAACTAACTTCCCAGAACTCTTCAAACATTTATTTTATTTTAGTTTTTTAATTAATTGGGTCACATCTGGTGACACTCAGGGGTTAATTCTGGCTCTGCACTCAGAAATCGCCCCTAGCACGCTCATGGGACCATATGGGATTTGGAAACTGAATCACCATCAGTCCTGGGTCAGCAGCAAACAAGGCAAATGCCCTACTGCTGTGGTATCTCTCTGGTCCCATTCAAACTTTTAAAAAATACAATTGTCTCAATATACACAGAGTTCAGAGAGACAGGCATCACTTCTATAGACTGGTGTATAGGGAATATAATTGCCACAACAATTTAGTTATTGGGTAGAACAGTTTTTGAAATACATACTAGTCATCTGAATTTTCTCTTTAGGCTATTGTCTTTTCTACTCACTTATTTATTGAGATCTTTATGAGTTATTTATGTTATGAGGATACCATCCATTTAATTTTCCATTTTTAGGGAGCCGGGAGGTGGCGCAGGAGGTAAGGTGCCTGCTGCCTTGCCTGCTAGCCTAGGACGGACCACGGTTCGATCCCCCGGTTCCCATATGGTCCCCCGTGTCTGCCAGGAGCGACTTCTGAGCGCATAGCCAGGAGTAACCCCTGAGCGTCACTGGGTGTGGCCCCCCAAAAAAAGTAATTTTCCATTTTTCTTTTGTTTTTCTTCTTGGACCATACTCAGTGGCATTTTGGGATTACTCCTGGCTCTATACTCAGAAATTACTCCTGGTAGGCTCAGAAGACCATATGTGGTACAGGAAATCAAACCCTGGTTGGCCGTATGCAAGGCAAATGCCCTATCTACTGTTCTATGCTCAGGCCCCAAATAGCTTTCAATTTTTATGGAAGTTTTAATATAAACTTAATTGAGAATTCCCAAATTGTGCTAAAAGGTGGGAGTATGAAGTAGATAACAAAAGGAAAAAAAATCCCAAACCAAACTATTTTCATGTTTATGACTCTGTATGTTACTTGAGGCTAAACCAGAAAGTATTTAGATTATAACTAGACTCATATTTAGGGTGCCCAACCAAACCCAATAATTTCCAGGAACTCATAAAACACAGCAATCACATAAATATAAGTCAGATAAATCTACTGATATTGCACTTACACATATCCACACTTTATAGGAAGTGGAAAATATCAAAACAGTTGAAATTTATCTCAATCAAAAATAAAACTTTGAGGCAACAAGAATAAATCAAAGCAATTATATCTTTGTTCAGTACACATACTGAACAAAAAACATGTTAGAGGTATAAGAAACCAATAAAATGGGGCCGGTGAGGTGGCTTTAGAGGTAAGGTGTTTGCCTTGCAAGCACTAGCCAAGGAAGGATGGCAGTTCGATCCCCCGGTGTCCCATATGGTCCCCCCAAGCCAGGGGCAATTTCTGAGTGCTTAGTCAGGAGTAACCCCTGAGCATCAAACGGTGTGGTCCAAAACCCACCCCCCCAGATGAGAAACCAATAAAACAAGAAAGTAGTTGGTCCTAGAGTTTTGAACAGCTTATCATATTTTACATAAGAGCAGTCAATGACAACTTCCATTGGGCAAGAATTCTAATGAGTTCAGGGTGATAATATGAAGTATCATTATAGATTATTACTCTTTGAAGAGGGGCCAATAGTTAGTACTTAAACAATCTGAACATTATTTATTCCTTAGAGATAGGGGTGATATTTGCCCTTAAGAGCCATTTTAGCTCTTCAATTATATAGCAAAATTAACTGTGACAACTTGTTTTATTCCTCTTGTGTCAACCAAAAACACCCACAGGATATATCATTTGGTGATCAAAGCCTTACATTTAAAAAGTAAAGAAAGATTTAGAAGTCAGACTGTACAAAAACAGACCAGAGAAGAAATTAGCTTACATTCACTAAAATGTTCTCAAGGGCAAAGATTCATGGTAATAAATGGAAGCATTTCAAGCTTGAAGGAGGTTACCTGTGGGAGACAGCATGGATCACTGCTGAGATCACTGCATTTCACCAGCCTATAAATGGAGCTGCCTGTAACATTTCTAGGTCATCAGAAGATATAGAAGAGATACTAAAATTTGTTAAAATCTGAGGCTTTCATGAATCATTTATAAGGGGGTTAAGAATGCTATGAATTAGAAATAACATATAAAATCTAGAATATCATCAGCATGTACTGAACCATGTTACAAGAAAGACACGTGAAAGATATCAAAACACAGAGTGTGATAGTAGTCCTGATAAGTCCCATGCTCTCAAATTTACAAAGAAAATTGGTGTTCATTTCCAGGGATGGTTTGGAACCAAGGTGGGCCACCTCCCCTGTTACCAGCCACTCCCTAGCCCATGTACTTCCAAAGTCCCAGCAGTCAAGCCCATGATCCAGAGCCTTCTGTCATGCCTGAGCAACCAGCCAACACCATAGACTCATCTAACTCTTGGAAGAGAGACACAACTAGCAGGAAAAAAAATCATGGATATATCAGCCTCACAGTTGATCAAACTGGGGCCCTTTAGTGGGGGAAAAGGAAAGTGCCCTTCTCAGGCTGAAGCCCTTAGAGGCTATGCATACAGACCTGCTCTACATCTGCAACTATGCTAATGGCCCAGCTTCAATGCTTTTCATTAATCTCTGCAGAGACTTTTTGCCATCAAAAACTGCAAGTCTGATGGTTTTGTGGTTGACATCTCCAGGGACAGTTTGGAACCAGACCAGGCCATCTCCCCCAATGCCTCTGTACTTCCAGAAGTCCCCACAGTCAAGCCCATAATCCAAAGCCTTCCACTATGTCTGCACAAGTAGCCATAGAAGACAGGCACACCCTAGACTCATCTAATTTTTGAGAGGCACAATTAGCAGAGAAAACTCATGGGCATACAGGTTTCACAGCTGATCACACTAGGGCCCTTCACAAGGTTCCCATAAACCACTGATGCCACCAAATAGACTCATCAGCCCATCTCCATAATTCTCAAAGTCATGGACCACATGGCCAGTTATATACTTTATGTGGCTGTATAACACTCCCATAATTCTAATAATGATTTACCAGTAGGAATACATGAAATTAGATGTGAAATTATCAGATTAGTCACATAAGTTCAAAAAGTAGAACCAACAATAGAATGCTTACCTAGAAATACTGTATACAGCTTAGTAGACATACAATGACAGTAAGACCCTGTTATGAGTTATGACAATTTTCACAAATTTTCTTTAATAATTTTTTGATAATTTCATTACCATTTAGATATACCAAGCAATATTAAGTAAACTATTTATACCTGCCAATGGGCAGGATTTTGGAAGGTTGGGAAACTGATGTATGACAAGGGTGGAAAGAAGTTACATTGGTAGTGAATTGGTGTCGGAATAGTAAATGCCAGAAATAACTTTATTATGAACAACTCTGTAAACCATAATGTCTAAAATAAAAATAATTAAAATTTTTTAATTATAAAAAGAAAATCTGTGTCCAAGTCTTTTTAGGGTTACAACATGATGTTAGCTGTGAAACTTATTAAATGATCCAATAAACACAACATGAAATTTATTCAGGAAGAAACTTTTTGATCTTGAACATCATCAGAGAAAGACTTCATGTAATACCTTCTATAAGCAAATTATAAGAGCCAAGGACAATTAGTAACTTCATATTCTTCATTAAATTTATAAATCTTATTTAGGACAACAGACTCTTAATCCCCTACCAGTTGCATTTTCAGCCCTGTTATTCCAAATAAAGTACTTTCAAGTCCAAAGATGGATTATTTGTGGGGTGAGGGGTGGTTTGGGGTCTTATCCAATGACACCTTTCCCTTAGAACTACATATGTGTTGTCAAAAGATCAGAGAAAGGACAAGAAGAAGGAAAAGGTAGGACCAAATGTTTGAATCTGGATGATTTTTTGAACAATAAGATCATTAATTATCAAATTGAAGGCTACATGTGGCAGAGCATCTTTATTTTCCTTAATTAATTTTTTGTCTTATGAAATATTCAGGATCAAAAGGGGGTTTAAAATAAAATAAATAGTCAAAATATGTTAACAATATAAATGTCCAATGACAGATGAAAAACTAAAGTTGTGGTAAATATATGCAATGAAATACTTTTCTACAACTTGGATAGAGCTGGTGGGTATCACATTAAGTGAAATAAGTCAGAGGAAGTACAAATATTGAATGATTTTACTCGGCTGTGATTTATTTTAAAAAAGGGAGATAAACAGTATGGAATGGTGATCAACACTTGGTCCTGGATTATAAAATCGAGAGTACCAAACAGGGAAGTAAAGTGGGAGGCGAAATAATAAAGGGATCTGGAAACAATATAAGGAATGTGGTGAGAGTCCTGGCTACTTTGGTGGGAGTGAGGTAACTTTATATTATAAAAATAAACATTAACACTATTATAAACATGTGACCTCAACTATGCTACATCACTGCTATGTAATGAAATGTGCATACAACCCACTACAATCAGATAGATGGACGAGGAATTGTGAGATTGTCTTGGCTTCACACAAGATGGCATCATCATGCTCTCTCTGTTAATATTCATCCCCACTAATAAAACATTTGTCACTGCTGATTACTTTAGCTTTTTCTTGAATTTTATATAAGAATCATAGAAAAGATTTCGATTGGTAGTGGGAGCAGAGCGCAGACCCCAGAAAGTTCTGAGCAGCCCCACCACCGCGGCTGGCCTACTTACCATCGCACCCCAGAAGGAGCCACAGCTGATCCCAGTCACCAGCCCCGCAACCATGAGCAGCGAGGCTGAGACCGAGAAGCTGCGGATACCAAGCCCAACACCACGGGCAGCGGTGCAGGAGGAAAGGCCTGGGCGGTGGGGACAAGAAGGTCATCATCGCAAGGAAGGTTTTGGGTACAGTAAAATGGTTTAGTGTAAGGAACGGATACGGTGTCATCAACAGGAGTGACACCAAGGAAGATGTCTTTGGATACCAGAGTGCCAGAAAAAAGAATAACCCCAGGAAGTACCTTTGCAGTGTAGGAGATGGAGAGACTGCGGAGTTTGATGCTATTGAAGGAGAAACGGGTGGGGAGGCATCAAATGTTTCAGGCCCTGGTGGAGTTCCAGTGCAAGGCAGTAAATATGCAGCAGACCGTAACTGTTATAGACGCTACCCAAGTCGCAGGGGTTCTCCCGGCAATTACCAGCAGGCTTACCATAATAGTGCGAGTGGGGAAAGAATGAGGGATCAGAAAGTACTCCAGAAGGTCTGCCCTACCGCAGGCAACAGTTCCCACCTTACTACATGCAGAGACATTATGAGTGTTGAGCACAGTATTCCAACCCTCCTGTACAGGGAGAAGTGATGGAGGGTGCTGACAACCAGGGTGCAGGAGAAGAAGATAGATCAGAGAGGCAGAATTTGCATCGAGATTATAGACCACGATTCTGCAGAGGCCCTCCTCACCAAGGACAACCTAGAGAGCACGGCAATGAAGAAGACAAGGAAAACAAGGAGATGAGAACCAAGGTCAGCAGGCGTAACTTCAATTATCAATGCAGACGCCCAGAAAACCCTAAATCACAAGATGGCAAAGAGACAAAAGTAGTGGGTTCACCAGCTAAGAATCTGCCCGCTCTGGAGGCTAAGTAGGACAGGGATGAGTAAATGCCGGCTTACCATCTTTACCTTCATTTGGTTTAGTCGTCTAACAAGAAGAAATGAATATGAAATTCCAGCAATAAGAAATGAACAAAAGATTGGAACTGAAGACCTAAGTGCTTGCTTTTTGCTCATTGACCAGATAACCAGAACTGTCTGCAGTATCTATGCAGCATGTTTTTTTTTTTTTTTTTTTTACTTAAAGACGTCACTTTTATGGTAAAGACAAACTTATTTTTAGAAAAAAAAAGAAGCCTAGTTTTTCTTAATACACTTATAAAGATTTTTAAATTGTTTCATATCTGGTGAAGTTGAGATTTTTAATTTTTAATTTATAATAAAAAGTTTATAATTTGAATTTTTTTTCAAAAAAAGTCAAGAAATGCAAGTTCTTGTTAATAAAGGTCTTAATAATAATAAAATCATAGAAAAGGTAGACTTTATATTTGCCTTCTTTTATTTTATACTCCCTAACAATAAAGCTGTTGAGCTTATTTTTATCAGTAGTTTATTCTATAACGCTGCATTACATGTCATTATCACCCATAATGTTGATTTATAGAATACAGAATTTCAGGTTACTTTTTGACTGTTATTTTTTGTTTTATTTTGTTTGGGGACACACTGACAGTGCTTAGAGGTTGCTCCATCCTCTGTATTTATGGGTAGCTCCCAGGGGTGCTCAGGGAACCATGTGATGATGCTACAGATCAAATCTGGGTCTCCCTCATGCAAAGTATACACTTGGCCTCTTGAGATATTTCAGCATGGTAGTTATCTTCTTATTTTTAAAATCAGCTTTTGAAGATGTTACTTCAAAAAAAAATTTTTTTTGTTTTTTGTTTTTTTTTGGTCACACCCGGCAGTGCTCAAGGGTTACTACTGGCTCCATGCTCAGAAATTGCTCCTGGCAGGCACGGGGGACCATATGAGGCACCGGCATTCGAACCGATGACCTTTTGCATGAAAGGCAAACGCCTTACCTCCATGCTATCTCCCGGGCCCCCCAAAATTTTTATTTTTTGTTAAATAGATGTGAACTTCCCACTGAATTGTTTTCCTTTAATGGAAGTTTGATCTTGTCATCAGTTACTTATTTCCCCCTTTTCTGGTTATGTAAAGTGCTTTTTTTATTCTTGGTGTTCTGAAATTTCCGTATGTTATATCAAAAGGAGAGTGTGGTTTTTGCAATGCTAACAGGACAGAGATTAACATACATTACTCATCAGTAGGCTGATGACTCTGGGTCTAAATTAATTTCCCAGACTTTTGCTCCACTGCTAGAGCTGGGGTCCAGACTAGGACAGGCACTTAATTTGACAGATGCAATATTTTCAGTTTCCATTCTGCAAAAAAGCATGGCTCTTGAGAGGCTCATTTTTACATCTGGAAAACTTTCAGGTTCCTACTTGCACAAGTTCAGTTCTCTCTCCTGTCACTGCTTGCATGGGAGTTGACCAGATCCAAAAGCTCCCAGGTCAGAACTGCAACCTGCTTATCTGACATCTTTGAGTTAGTTTCCACTTCCTTTCCCACACTGGGTGATTCCATTTCTTTCTTTTAATCTCTAGCTGATGTCCCACCCATTTTTCTATTTGTTTTGTGCATTAAGGAGACTCTGCATGACCTTTGACCACCAACCTGTCAGAATTTTAAGCTGATTCAATCACTCATCTTTTATGTATTTGGCTCATGTGGGCCTTTGAGTGACTAACAAGAAACCCTAAATCCAAGTAGACCTGATTTTCTATCACCACTTTAACAACTAACTAACTGCGGATATTTGGTAGATTATCTTCCTTGATTTTTAAAAAAGGGAGGACTAATATTCTTAGCACAATGGATACTGTGAAAATAAATCAGATGAACACATGTAAAACACTTAGCACATATACTCATCCTAAGCTCATTTTAACATTGATAATATAAGGGGCCCGGGAGATAGCATGGAGGTAAGGCATTTGCCTTTCATGCAAAAGGTCATCGGTTTGAATCCCGGTGCCCCATATGGTCCCCTGTGCCTGCCAGGAGCAATTTCTGAGCATGGAGCCAAGAGTAACCCCTGAGCACTGCTGGGTGTGACCCCCCCCAAAAAAAAACATTGATAATATAAAACAAGGAATGCTATTAAATTGATTAACCTACCTATCCAGAAGTCAAATTTATATATAAGTTGATGCTAATAGAAACATCAGAGTATCTTTGATAAAAAAAACAATACATATGACAATGTGGATATATACACTGCTCTTTGTAAATATTGTTCTACAGCAGTTCTGTGTTTTCAGGGCTTAAATATTCTGAGTTGAACTTTCCAAAGTTGAAGAAAGTCCTTAAAAATCAGATGGAGAACATTAAGAGAGAGGGAGAACACTGACACTTTGCTCTTCTCAAAACTCAAGCCATTGTTCTTGCTTCCTTTATCAAATAAGCCACAACGACAAAAGATGAGCCAGATGAACTAATTGAACACTGTTAATCATCGCAGACCAGGAATTAACAGCTCATCATTAAGGTAGGAGGATCCTCTGTTGCTTTTCGGAATTAGTTTTATTTGTTTGTTTTGTTTTTGAGTCATACATAAGGTGCTCAGGGATAATTCCTTGTGCTGTGCTCAAGGGTCACTCCTGGTGTTAGAGAAGATCCACCAACTCCATGAGTCCAGTTTGGTGACATATAAGGCCACTACACCTCTCTTCAATCCTGAAGATTCCACTTTGAACCATGTGACTGTAGTGATGTTTTCTTACTAAGATAAAGTAATGTTATTACTAATCAAAGGAAAGTACACTTTCCTTGGAAAAGGCTGGGATGTTCAGAGAATAAGGTAAGCCATAACTTCAGGTCAAAGCAAAATTATGCAACATCATCAAAGAAAATTCATTATTGGTTTATTATTAACCAAACCAGCACAGTCAACCAAGACTTGTGGTTTACTATAGACTTTACTATAACTTAGTGAAGATCTAAATGGATTTTTCAATTTTACACACATCATTTGTGATTGAAGTATCTTTTAAGGAGGCTGTGATTGACACAATATTTATTTATGCTATTTTTCTTCTAACAGTTTTTTTTGAGATGATAATTTTTCACAATTTAAAAGACAGAAAATCAGTAGTTTGATTGCCTTGACTTCTTAGACTTCAAAAGTATATCTGGTATATACCTGATAATATTTTCTATGCATATTTAAGGAACGGATTTTCTTCTATAAGATCAAATCAAACGTTTAATTCACAAGTAATTTTTGAAGTATTATAATGGATCAGTAAGAAAATCATATCTTAGATTATAAATATTACTGACATTCAAAATGGATTTTGATCTTGCTTGAATTTTTGCTTTAGTCAAAAAATAAAAGATTAAGGAAAGCAGAAAAACAATATATTGTGTTTGTTTGACCTATGTAAAGAAAAGTATTTAAACTCCCAAACAGAAAAAAAAATCTACCTTTAAAAGATAGCAACCTTTTAAAACATTAAATTAAAAAATATTAATAGCAGGGAACAGATAGTATGGGATAGTATCTGCCATTGCAAATGGTCACCCAAAGGCGTGCCAGGAGTTATCCCTAAACATGATCAGGTATGCTGTGTCACCATCCTTGCAAATAAAAGCAGTATGACAAACAGTAATGGTGAAGTTGAATACCATAAAAAACAATACTTTTAAAATTCACGATCATTAGTTCCAAATCATGTCATTTACAAAATATATCTTGCTACTTTTGAAATAAATTTTTTCTTTATCTTTAATACAATTTAAAACCACTTTACTATATATTTCAAATCATCTTTGCTCTAGGCTTCAGCAGAGCCCGTATTCTGGGTCATTTAACTTACATATCTTTCTATTTTTTGTCAGTACTTGGGTGCTATTTCCAGTACTGTGCTCAGGAATAATCATTGGTGGTACTTAGGACCATGTGGTGCTGGAGACTAAATCCAGGTTTGCAAGCTCTGTATAATCTCAGTTTATTGAGTTATCACTTCATCCCTTCAATTAATTTGTACAGTGAACTTTTATCTCAAATTTGTCTTCTGCTATACACATAAAGTCACTTAAATTTGGCAAGATGTGTATCATCTGAATTATGCTTGTATTTAGTTACATGGGATCCTTATTAAATTTAAGGAGAACAGGGTCAGAGAGATAGCACAGCGGTAGGGCATTTACCTTGCATTAGGCCAACCACGGAGGGACCCGGTTTGATTCCCAGCATCCCATGTGGTCTCCCAGCCTGCCATGATATGATTTCTGAGTGCAGAGCCAGGGGTAACCCCTGAGCAACACTGGATGTGGCCCAGAAACCAATCAATCTATGTATCAATAAATAAAGTTAAAAGTAAAATTAAGGAGAAAGTATTTCTATATCTAACTTGTTTCTTCAGTTTATAATAGTGGGATTTTTTTTATACACCAATAATGATAGAGAAGTAATGAACATTAAAAAAAATACTGGGACTGGCATGGTGGCGCTAGAGGTAAGGTGTCTGCCTTGCCAGTACTAGCCTAGGCCTGACTGCGGTTCGATCCCCTGGTGTCCCATATGGCCCCCCAAGCCAGGAGCAACTTCTGAGTGCATAGCCAGGAGTAACCCCCGAGTGTCACCGGGTGTGCCCCAAAAATAAAAAACCGGAGAGATAGCATGGAGATAAGGCATTTGCTTTGGATGCAGAAGGATGGTGGTTTGAATCCTGGCATCTTATATGGTCCCCCTAGCCTGCCAGAAGTGATTTCTGAGCATAGAGCCAGGAGTAACCCCTGAGCGCTGCCGGGTGTGACCCAACAAACAAACAAACAAACAAACAAACAAACAAACAAAAACCCAATACCGTTCACATTAGTGTCACACAAACTCAATTATCTTGGAGTCAACTTAACTAAAGAGGTGAAGAACCTATACAAAGAAAACTACAAAACCCTGCTTCAAGAAATAAAAAAGACACAAGGAAATGGAGACACATATCCTGCTCATGGATTAGAAGGATTAACATCATTAAAATGGCAATACTCCCAAAAGTATTGTACAGACTTAATCCCTCTAAGGACACCCATGACATTCTTCAAAGAAGTAGATTAAACACTCCTGAAATTCATTTAGAACAATAAGCACCCAAGAATAGCTAGAGAAACCCTTGGGAAAAGAAATATGGGGCACCACTTTAAATTGTACCCAACTTTATTAATTTATTAATTAATTTATTTATTTTTGGCTTTTGGGCCACACCTGGCAGTGCTCAGGGGTTACTCCTGGCTGTCTGCTCAGAAATAGCTCCTGGCAGGCGTGGGGGACCATATGGGACACCGGGATTCGAACAAACCACCTCTGGTCCTGTATCGGCTGCTTGCAAGGCAAACACCACTGTACTATCTCTCCGGGCCCAAATTGTACCCAACTTTGAATTGTATTACAAAGCTATAGTTATTAAAACATCATGGTATTGGAATAAAAACAGACCCTCAGATCAGTGAAATAGACTTGAGCATTCAGAGAATGCTCCCCAGACATACAATTAATTAATCTTTGAAAAAGGGTCAAGAAATCCAAAATGGAGCAAGGAAAACCTCTTCAACAAGTGATGTTGGGACAACTGGTCAACCACCTGCAAAAGAGTGAATTCAGACCTCCATCTAACATCATGCAGAAAAACCAAATCCAAATCGATTAAAGACCTTGATATAAGACCCTAAACCATAAAGTAAAATGAACAACACGTAGGTAAATCACCCCATAACATTGAGACTAAAGGCATCTTCAAAGAGGAAACAGCACTCTCCAAACTAGTGTAAGCAGAGATAGACATATGGGACTATACTAAGATGAGAAGCTTCTGCACCTCAAAGAAAATAGTGACGAGGATATAAAAGCCCCCACAGAATGGGAGAAACTATTCACCCAATACCCATTAGACTAGGGACAGTTCAAAGATATACAAGGTACTGATAGAACTTAATAAGAAAAAACATCTAATCCTATCAAAAAATGGAGAGAAGAAATAAACAATTGATTAAAGAAATAATACAAATGGCCAAAAGGCACATTAAAAAAGTGCTCCACATGACTAATCATCAGGGAGATGCAAATCAAAACAACAATGAGGTACCATCACATACCACAGAGATTGACACACATCACATAGAACAAGAACAATCAGTGCTGGTGGAGATGTGGGAAGAAAGAAACTCTGATTCACTGCTGGTTGGAATGCCATATAGTTCAGCCTTTATGGAAAATAATATGAAATTCCTCAAAAAATTGAACATTGAGCTCCCATATGATCCAGCTATACCAATCAATCATAGAGATATATCCTAGGAACACAAAAATGCAATACAAAATCCCTTCTCACACTTATATTTATTTCAGTGTTATTTACAATAGCCAGACTCTTGAAACAAGAAGATGCTCTTCTACAGATGAATGGCTAAAGAAACTGTGGTACTTATGCACAATGGAATACTTTGCAGCTGTCAGGAGAAATGAAGTTATGAAATTTTCCTATACATGGATGAACATGGAAACTATTATGCTGAGTGAAATAAGTCAGAGGAAGAGAGGAGAGAGACATACAATAGTCTCACTTATCTATGGGTTATAAGAAAAATAAAAGGATAAATGCCCTACCTCCATGCTATCTCTCCAGCCCCTGAAAAGAAAAATTCTTAAATGCAAACATTAAACTTTATTAACACTATGGCTCACATACTCCCAAATAACCCATAGACTAACCTTTCCTACTTCACTTACTGCCTCATATTATTACAAGTTTACTGACTACTTAGTCTGAATTGTTTTGAGGTGGTCACATCCAACAGTGTTTGGGTGGCATTCCCAACTTGCTCAGTGGTTGCTCACAATATGCTCAGGGATCCGTGCCATACCTGGGATGAAGCCTGACCACTCAGCTATCTCCTTTTAACTATTTTCCTTGCTTGATCTTAATAAAAGAAAATTCTAGAAGGGGCTGTGAAGATAGCCCAGGAATTAAGACATTTGCATTTGGACCCAGTTCAATCCTTGACAACAATATATGGTTCCCTAAACACTACCAGAAGGTGACCCCTTAGTATAGAACCAGGAGTAACCCCCAACTACCAACTAGTGTGACCTAACTCCACCACCCAAAATGTCTAGAGAGATTGGTCTGTCAATTTCTACCAGGGTTCAGGTCACTCTGAAGAAATCAGTCTTTTAGATGAACTGCTTTGGATCCTAATTCAAATGGACAGTTTTTTCTGAATTGGCTGAGAAAACAGAAGAGGAGATCTTTAGCCTTGGTCAAAGGTGTATTATTTCCATAGCAATCGCTGACTTTTGTTAATATAAAAGTCACTGGGACAAAATGTCAAGAAACATAAGATCCCCACTCTAAAAACAAATAGCATGGTCTCTCCTTGATGCCAGTTTTTAATCAAGTTTGTATGGTGGCATTCACTTACGGAGCAAGGGCCTGTTTTGGGCGATAGTCTATTCTTGTTGACATTATCCTCTAATTACCCACACAAGACACAACTCCTCAAACTCTAAATTCCAGATGCTCCATCCAGCATTCTCTCCTGACTTCTGTACTCTGATAACATCTCTAGGTTTCAGAGCCCATGCTTGCTAATGAGCAATGAAATTCAGGTCTGATTTGAGATAATCTGCAGGTTTAGGGACATTTTAATCTCCAAGTCAATGCTCTAAAACCCAGCAACAGCCTTAATTGCTTTAATACCAGATAATAATCTCTTATCAAAATCTTATGAATATGAGTACACTTATAAAAGCAGTATGTATTTTTGGTTTTGTTTTGGGGTCACACCCAGTGATACTCAGGGTTAGCTCATAGATTTGTGCTCAGGGATCACTCCTAGTAAGTCTCAGAAGTTCATTTATGATAATGGTGCTTAAATATATTATTTAAAAAGTAAAAAAAAAAAAAGAAGTCCATTTATGGTGATGCTGTTTCCTGATGACTTTTTCCTGCTCAGTGGCTTTGAACCATATTGGAACAAAATTCCAAATGTTTCTTTGCATGTCCCTGGGTGCCTTTCTGACCTTGTCTCCCCAAACTGTTTCTTAACTTTCTCAAACACACCAGTTTCGTTCTCACTGCAGGCCCTTTGTACCCACCATTTCTTCTGGAACCTCCTATGCAAGGGAAACCCCAACTGGCTCCTCATCTGCATCCAAACCTGTGCCCAGATAGCACCAGATCACTTCATCCACCATCATTTGAAGTTCTATTCTGATTTGTAGTTCTTCCTCATCTATTCACGTCGGACTCAGGTGTCTGCTGTTTAACTATATATCATTTGCCTTGCCCTGGAGTATTTGGCTTATAAAATTTGAAACTTGGTCTGTGTTGTTTTCTTTTAATATCCCACTTTCTGGAACAGTGGCAGTACCTCAAAGCCAGTATTTGTTAAATGATGAAGAAATGCTTTATGCACTTCAGTATTATTGAATTTTGTATAGGTAGTGTGTAGTTTTGTTCTTTTACTGTTATTATTATTATCAATTATTATTATTTCCATATGAGTGGGAGTTTTGGTTCACATCCAGCCATGCTCAGGGCTGACTCCTACTTTATACACAGGGATCATTCCCGGTGATGTTCAAGGGAACTTATGGGGTGGCAGGTATTGAAACCAGGTCGAACACATGTAAAACACACACAAACACACAAACAAAGTAAACAAACAAACAAAAATGCAATACTTACTCACTGTACTATCTCTCTCACCCCATTCATTTGCTACTTCTTAATTCATTTTTTGGTGGTGGTCCACACCTGGTTTAGGGTTTATTTCTTGGCTAGGTGCTTAAGGATCATCACTGGTAGGGTTTGGGGGACCATACCGTACCTGGGATAAAACCTGAGTTGGCCATATGCAAGACAAGTGTCTTAAACCTTATATTACCTCTGACTCTTCTTTTTTAAACTAAGTTAAAGTTGATATACAAGACATATATGTTTCATGGGTACAATTTCAACACTTTGAATTTCACCATACCATGTCCATTCCAAAAGTACCATTTTGTAAAGACTATAATTAATTGAATCCTTCTACTCTTACTGCCCACCCCTTTCTTATAGGTTCATTTCTGGGGTTTCAGTCAAAGGATTTGCTTTTATTTCACTTGTTCCCTTGGTTTGCTTCTTTATATTCCACATATGAATGAGATCAATTAATACTTGTCTTTCAACTTCTGACTTAGTTCAGTTAACTAGATCTCCTTCAGTTCCATGGCAAGCACTCATTTTTTTTTTGTAGCTGAGTTGTATTCATTGATTAAGCTCCATTCATTCAGCTTTTATTAGTCATTTGGATTGTTATGTTTTTTTGGCTATTGTAAGTAGAGCTGCAATCAACATAGGAGAACATCTATTTTCTTTTATCAGAGATTTTTAATTTAAAGGGAAGCAGGGAGGGAGGCCCACCTGCTGGTGCTTTGTGCTCAGAGATCACTCCTGGTAGGGGTTGTGAGGGTGACATCTGCAATGCCAGGGCTGCATGCTAGGCAAGCCTTAGTCTCTGTACTATTTCTCTTGTCCAGGATTGTTGACATTTTTTACAGTTATCATCAATTATAATAATAATAAAAGGGTGCAGGTTCTAGTCTGGACTAATTCGTTGCTCCAGCAAAGATTTCCTGGATTCTGTACAAGGCAGTGGAGCACAGAGGCGAGATCAATGCTTTCCATATAGAGAAATTGTGCCAGTGTGGGTTCTCAAATGATGAACTATCATCTGCCAGACAGAGGGGCATTCCTTACAGAGTAACTCACAGTCACAAATGGGGAAACAGAGATGTGAAAGCTCCCCAGCCAACACAGCCAATTCCTGCCATCTCTGTGACATCCAACAGTCAGTTCATCTGTGCATTAGGTTAGTTTTCAACATTCTTTACTAACTTTTAAAATGTTACTTTTGGCATCGTGACTGACAATACTGATGATGGCAGAGTTTCTGCAAAAACATTTCAATACCACACCTATCAGAATGACAGCTTCCCTTCACCATTGTTCCAGTGCCCCACCACAGCCTCCCTCTGCGCACCCCTTCCTTGTCCTATCAGCCCATACCCCCACTGTGCTATGCTTTCTACTAAAAGCCGATTCTCAGTTTCTGTTGTCATCAATTAATTGTTTCTTTATTGTTTCTTTGCATCTCACATGAAGGAGATCATTTTGTGTCTGTTCCTCTCCTAAGTTACTCTACTTAGTAGGATACTCTCCAGACCTATTCATGTAGCAGTAACCTGCATGATTTCATCATTTTTTATGATTTAAAAGTATTCCATGGTGGATTTATATTATAATTTCTTTATATCCATTCATCTGTTCTAGAACATCTGTTCTGGAACTTGTTTCCAGATTTTTCCTATTGTAAGTAGTGCAGGAATAACTAAGGATAGTATACAGTATTAACTAATCCAAACTTTTCAGAAAAAAATTATGGACACTTCTCAAGTAGGAATTAATCTCCCATGCAACCCAGAAATTCTACTTCTTGGCATTTACCCCCCAAGTCACCTCAAAACTCCTAACTTTGAATGACAAACTTTGGCTCTCAACCTCTGGAGTCAAAATGACAGAGGTCCCTCACAGCAGGTCAGAGAGGAATTGCAGGGCAGAGTCACACAGTCAGAGTAAAGTAGTTATTCTGTGACTGTCAGGTGAGTCTCTGTCCCCTGAATCCATATCCCTAGGTGTGTGCAGAGAAAGCCAACTCCCCGAGAAAGAAAAAGAAGGCCAGAGATTTCATCGAGATGCTGGGGTGAGTACAGAAATTTTGTGAGGGCTGTTCTCTGTGCTTCCCTCTCCTTTCTGGGCTGCATTTACTCAGAAATCTTCCTTACAAGTCCAAGCACCCAAAGGATGTTAGCTTCTACCTTATTTTACCCAGAACAAATATTATCCCTGGTTTCTTTGGATCTGTTTGTTTACAACTTGGTTTCACCTAAAACAAAAATCATCCCTAGATCCTTTGTATCTATTTGTTTACAACTTGGTTTCACTCAAAAACAGAGATTGTCTTACATGTAAAACTACGCGGGACCTGGCTCAGCCTGGGACAGCCTGAGCTGTCTTTTCCTTACTCCCCCACCTGGGGATGGTCTCTGTACTCAATAGAAACAACCACCTGGCAGGCAACTGGCTCTTGATATGAGGTAGAAGATTGCCAGAATACCTGTATTTCACCCTCAGCTTGGTCTAGTTTATTTTGTGCAGTGACTCTGCTTTAGATTCAGTCAATGGGGTTAGAGATAAGGTGCAATGGGGTGATTTTTACAAAAGGGTACTTGTACTTTGGGCTGATGTTTAACTAATCAAAAGGAATCAATGAATAGTCAGAGGCCAGTTTGATCCCTTGCAAGGTGTGTGGGAGATTGGGTAGGATCCTCATAGAAGAACAGTGAGGTTCCCTGAGGTGTCTCACATGCCTGCTGAGAAAGTTCTCACCCCTCAGAGCTCCTTATCAGAGTCATCCTGTGATAACACTCCACAAGTGGGGAAAAACACCTCATCACACATTCAGCACCTTATTTGACTTTGGTTGAATCAGTCACTTGAAAATTTAAATTTGGGGAGAAAAAGAATCTAGCCAGGCATGATCCACTTTAGATTTATGGTATTTGTATTTACTTGTATTATTTGTATTCTATAAGAATAGAAGCCAGAGATATGGTACAGGGATGCTGGGGATAGATATGCATCTGCTAACTCCTGCTTGATTTCCTGCATCACATATGGTCCCTTAAGATCCAACAGGAATGATACCTGAGCCCAGAGCCAAGAGTACTCTGAGTATGCCAGATGTGGCCAACCTCTTCCCTTATCCCAATACAAGTGGAGGGCATACCTTATGCCACATAGAATCAAAAGGAAGAGAATAGGCTTTTTGTAGCCATGTTTCTAGTCACTTTTACAAAAATATTTAAATATTTATTTGCTTCATCCAGTCACTCTCATTCAACCAACAATGAGAGAGATTGTAAAAGAAATAATAGACAAGTCATTTCTCTAAATAAGTTTATGATACAGCCATTAGATGCTCTTGAGTACCAGTGTGGGCAAGAGTGAGCCTGACCACTTAATAGCTATGGGTTCAATGTCCTGTGCCTATTTCCTCTGTATCTGATTGTGCTATATATAGCCATTACATTATAGGATTGAAAGGATATGAAGAATTATTATGAGTTAAGAGTTCAGCATGCATAAAATCAAGTAAAAACAGTAGCTTGTAGTTCTATTTCTTGCAAACAATCATGTTAACAATACATGTGAGCCAGTGGATAGGAATTGTACTTTATAGAAAGGTTTTATGTTTATAATTATTTTTACCCAAAATTTAGCTATGGGAAAAGATGTTCATAACCAAGAAGGTTATACCCTTGATAATGGAGCAGGCAGGCTGCAGATCTAGTTTGGCCTGTTCTGCTGATTCTTTTGGAAATGGAAAGTAAACTTGTTACCTTTCCACCCTTTAAGTCTTCCATCAGGTATTGTGGCTTCACATGCATTCACAGACATAGAGCATGAGCATGCACACATAAATATACCACACCACACCCCTGCACTGGCAAATGTTTCTAAAAGTGATTTTCACATAAGAAATAAAATCCCCCCCCCCAAAAAAGAAAGAAATCCAACCAGAATTTGTCAAGGTGCCGAGTGATGAGCATGAGAGTGCTTTATATATATGTATTTATTTCTACATATAAAACATGTGTCTGTACTTCTCAGTGGTGGCTTGCGTGATTTTGTTCCCTCTATATCCATGACATTTGTCAATATTCGGAAACATTTTTTGATTATCATAAGCATTCTTATGTGTGGTGTGAGATATACATGTGTGCTTGTGGAGCATCACTGGAATTTAGTGAGGAGAATTCAAGGATGGTGCTAAAGGATATGCAGATTCCAGGATTTTTAATACAGAAACATGATACAACAGAGACTGTTTGAAAAATAAAAGTGTGTTGGCACTACAGACAATATCTTGGGTTGGACAAACTAGCTTGCTTGGAGCCTAGAGTTGGTCTTATATCAGGAAATTTCAGGGGTAGGGTCTACTTGGATTTAGGCCAAGGTTATTCCTTTCCATGTCCCTCATATTTTGGTGGGCCTATGCAAACAATAATTACCACTTTAACACCGTTTTTACTGTGCTCCTTTGACTGAAATCCTTAAAAAAAACCCACTTAAACTTTTGAGGTTAACTTAAACTAATATGCATGTGCATGGAAATGTAAAAATACTATGCCTCTAATGTTTAAGGAGTTACATAAGTTTTATGGCTTTAGATTGCTTTGTGTGCTGCTAAGAAATATTATAATGTATTACAATCTGGGGACTTGAGGGACAAAGTAATTGTACATGGGTTCTGTTTTATTTATCTTAATGTTCTTTGGCTAAAATTTCAAAGTTAAGATATCAGCAAGGGTACTTCTTCTGAGAATTCTGCTTATGGGTGATTGTCCTTCCACTGTAACTTTAGCTTATCCTCTTTCTTTGCATCTTTGTTCTCATAATTAAAAAATAAAAATTAAAAAAAAGGATGGTGCTAAAAAAAATCCAGGCTGAACACCATGTGAAGGAAGGATTAGGTCATAGGACTGGGGAAACAATGATGCCTTGCATGCTGGAGGCCCCGGGTTCAAGTCTCAGAACCACATGATTCCTTGAGCACCAGTAAGGATACTAGGTACAGAGTTAGAAGTAGCTCCAAATCATAACTGGGTATGGCTCCCATGTCAAAAATATAATTTTTATAAAAAGAGTATTTAGATAAATGTATCCAAGTTAAGAAACCACTTTCCACCACATTTGTTTCTTTTGTTATTGAGAGTCACTACAGCAAGACAAAAATTTTTTACTGACATGAAGAAATAACTTTGTCTGGAAGATTTAATTGTGAAATAAAACTCTGTTCTGACTATAAAAGCCAAGCTTTTATATGCGTGTGTGAAAGAGTGTGTGTGTGTTTGTGTGTGTGTGTGTTTGTGTGTGTGTGTCTGTGTGTGTGTGTGGTGGAGGAGGAGGTATAATAGTGGTAGAGGAGATGGTGGGTGCAATTCCTGCTTTCTTCTGGAATAACACTGATTCAATATGGCCAAGAAACTTACTAGAGTCTTATTTTTTTCTTTCTAAGAAGATAAGAACAGCTTGAATCAAACTTTAGAAATAATTAAATCACATTGCCAGGCATGCAGTTTTCACTGTGGGTGAATGACACTGTAAATTCTTGTTCTCCTGCCAGGTAGGTCAGAACTGAGGAGGTTTAATGTATTCTAACTTGGAAAATCATAGCGTATTGATCAGGGTTCTGAGAAGGTTGAAAAGTATTTAACTTTGAGAGGTATTCAATTCTCTTAGCACAACAGGTGGGTACAGATTGAGGCCAATGGATTAAGGTTTTATAATCAGAAGTCTCCTTCCTACATTTTGTTCATGCTCAGGTGCTACTCCCTGCTCAGTGCATGGGGGTCATTTGGCAGTGCTCAAAAGAACATGAAGTGCTAAAGATTGTGCCTGAGTTCTCCTGCATGCAAAGGGAGCCCAGCCCACTGTGTTCTCTCTCTCTCTCTCTCTCTCTCTCTCTCTCTCTCTCTCTCTCTCCCTCTCTCTCTCTCTCCACACCCCTTAGTTAGCACTCTTTAATAAGAGTTATCAGCTCTAGGAAATGAAAGCATTTACATTAGTATTCAATGTACTAAACACTGGCTATGTGTGGGGTAGTGAGTGAACAACGTGAACTTGAAGTGACCCATTCTGGAGAAATGTTCAAGGAAATAAAATCTGGGGCTGGAACAGTGGTGCAAGCAGTAAGGCATCACTAGCCTAGGACGGACAGCAGTTCAATTACCACTCCTATAAAGGAAACAAAATCCCAAAGAGGGACTGGAAAGTAAAATGGGTAGGATGCTTGCCTTGCATACAGCTGGTCTATTGGTTCAATCCCTGATATCCCAGATGGTCTCCCGAGACCACTGGAAGTAATTCCTGAGCACAGTGCCAGGAGTAACCTATGAGAACTGCCAGGTGTGATCCCCAAACAAACAAATCCTAAAGAAAAAATGCACAAAAGTGACAACCTGAGAGAGTTACAGGAAGTCATATTGAAGAGGGGGATTTCTTTTTGGATTTGAAAAATGAATTATTTTTCAATTCTACCTGGTATGGGGAAGTGGCCCGCAAAGATAGTGAAGTATCCAATGGAACTGCTAGTTTAGGAGACCTACACAAGAGGCTGTAGCTGAAAGTGTGCCCATTGTGAGCTGATGAGACACTGGGGACTGTTGCTGAGAAAATGCTCAGGAGCCAACAGAGTCAGTTTTTGTGGCATAGAATTGAGATTGTAGGGTCAGAGTGTTAACACAGTGGGTATTTGAGTGTTAGCACAGTAGCATTTGCCTACGGGTAGATAGTAGGTATATCCAGGAAATAACCCTGAAGTACTGTTGTTTGTGACCCCAACCCCCCCAAAGAATGGAGTCTGTCATACCAGATTAATTTCAAGGCAAGTCACAATATCATAATGTGTCCTTAAGTTTTCTAATTCGAGTTGATTTTGTAAACGTATTTTATCCACTTTAAGCATGTCTGATACTTTTTGACTTTTCAAGATGTATACAGAGAGATCATAAATATTAGAATGTTGGAATATTTCTCTAACTAGGAGCTAATATATTGGACAAGGGTAATCAGGTAAAAATCTATCCTCTCACCAGCTTTGTGAGATTCTTTCAGAGATGTATTGTTAAAGCAGGTCCTTTTATATTTTTATTTTTCCCATTCTCTTACCCATGGAATGAATTCATACCCATTACAGACTAAATTCTGTATTC
>PVKC010006235.1:0-31642 GCA_004027635.1 Crocidura indochinensis | reverse complement strand
CACTAGTGTTATGGGTGGTAAAGGAGGGAGATGTGGGATGTGTGCTGGGGATAGGGGTGGAGCGAGGACAACACTGGTGGTGGGAATGCCCCTCATTAATTTTCACTATGTACCTTAAATATTACTGTGAAAATTTGTAATTCACTTTGATCACAATAAAAATTTAAAACAAATTAGAAAGAAAAAAAAACAATCTTGGTTTTTGCACAGATTTTAGGACGAAGTCTAAGACTAATCCTTTCCTTATAGCTCTAGAAGTTCTTCTCTGTCATAGTTGTCAAAGTTCGATCTCTGGAATAGAGATCTTGGTTTTTAGCTCCTTCCATTGAACTAATACACTTACCATTATTCATACCAAGCTAAATGCCCTTTACCTTTACTGATGGCATTTTCTAATCAGCATAGGCTTGTGAAAAAAATAGACTAGATTAGTAATAAAATACAGACATTTATTATATTCTGGGTATATACTGAGCCTTCTAGTTCACAATGCCAACATGTTTGGATTTTAGTAAATGGAGGCTCTGACTTATAGAGAGCTGTGTGCTCAATGTAATTTAATGCAGTAGCAGAAGTAAGTGAGAATGCTCTCTGGGGTCCCTTTATAAAAACATCGATTCCATACAAGAGAACTTTGCTTTCATAACTAATCACCTCTTCGGGCCCCACCACAATATAAGATCACACTTTTGCTAGTAGTGTTTCAAATAGGACTTTTAGGTAGTTGCATCTAATGACTGAAAGCATAAACCACAAGCCAAATATTTAGAATTATGGGTGCATGTCTAAATGCACTTAGTTTTAGCTCTGTGACCTCAAATGTTCCCTTCCCTTCATCCCTTCTTCCTTTCTTCTCTTTCTTCTTTCATTCCTTTCTACATTTCCCCCTCCCTTCTTTCCTTTTCCTCTTTCCTTCAGTTTTCTCTTTGCTCTTATTCCCTTCTCTACTACCCCTCCATTCCTCTTCCCCTTTCCTTCCCAGGAGGTCGATGCTCTCTCATGCTACACATCTACTTCTTCAATTATATCTTTAGCCAATTGATTTCAAGTTTTCTCTTTTTTTGCAGTAAGAAATAATTATAATTTCTTCCTGTGGAGTCATTACTTTATTAAAATTGTGTTTGAATTTGAAATAATTTCAATGAATTAATATGTAACAAGCTATTAGAATTTTGTCTAGTGATTATTAATTGTTTTTATGAAGAAGACTATTAGTGTTTTTCTCTTTAGATTTGGATACATATATCAAAATATATATAAACGTTAGGCATTCTTCGCTTTTTACTTTGACACAATACCATTTAAATTTTTCATGTTTTATTTATGGCTTGCTTCACTTAACTTCAAATTACCACTTGCCATTAAAGCAGTTCTAATTATAAAAAATAAAACAACATTTGGATTTATCATATTGTTTTAAATAATAAATATGAGTTGATAACAACCAATTTTGTTGATAAAATTAGATTTTATAATATTTTATAGCATTTTCTAAAGATTAATAAAAGCTCTGATGCTAGAGTGGTGTAGAGTGGGTATGGCGTTTGCCAGTTTCAGCTGACTAGAGTTCAGTCTTAGGCACCACATATGGTTCCTACCAGGACCACCTTAAAGTGATCCCTGAACACAGTTGGGTGCAGTCCCAAACTGAATAAATAATGGCAGGAGCCCTGTTTTATAATTTTTATATAAAAGGAATATAGAAAAAAAGCAATTTTATAGGAATAGCAAGCAGTACTTTCCTCATTACTTTCACAGACTCTATTTCTTTGGTTAAAAAAAAAAAACTTCTCAGTGGTACTTAGAATAAATCAGGCTTATTGTTAGCGCCTGACTCTGGTGGCTATTAGGACTAACCTAACAGTTTTTAACAAACCCTGGACCACACCTAGCATGCATGGAGGTTTGTGCATTACAGAGAATCTATATAGGATCTTTCGTTCACATAAAAAGCCAATAGTCCAGCCCTTTGAGCTATCTCCTCTGTGCCCACTTATTTATGTTTGGCTTATTTTACAGACTTAGTGTTTTATTTCCAAGTGAAGATATCAGTGTTTGTAAATATTATTCAAAACCCATTGGAAACAAGTTCCAATCCAATTCTTTCTTTGGGATTCCAGAAAAGAGGTTATTTCAAGGACACAGAGCAAAAGAATGATCTTGTGTAAAACATCAATCTATTTCATGGTTAAATGGTATGCTGCCCTAAAGCCAAAAATAGCAATGTTCATTAAATCCAAATTTGTTCCTAAACATTAATAGACATTTATTAGATCATGACATTATCTGAAAGACAATTAGATTGAACTTTTACTCCAGAGAACTTTCCTATTAAAATTGACTTCCTAGATTACTTGGCTTTGAATTTAGCATCAAATTATGATTAAAATATAAGCAGATTATGCTTTACTTAATAAAATAAATTGCTGATATTTTGGTTAATGTGTAAATATATATCATTTTATTGATTAACTGTATTTTAAATAGCATTTGCAAAAACATTGGAATTGAATTTTGTCTTTCTCTTGATGTCTCGGAAAATTTTGCAAGAAAGGAATCTGAGAAGAATGATGATAAGTAAAAGTAGTGGAAATATAGTTGAATTTTTGAATTACTCTCCCTTGCAGTTTTACATTTTTCTTTGCTTTTTCTTCCTGATATTTTTTACCTTCCATTCTGACGAAACACAACAATGCTAGCTTTTCAACTTTATAAATGTTGTATTGACTTACTTCTAGTCTATGTTTAAATCATAGCTTACAAATTCTAGGTTACTTGAAATCATTCATCACCCCACACACCAACTGGAGGCTTAGGCTTTCAAAAAAAGAATTTTTTCCATTGTTGTGTGATTATTTATTTTGCTATTTCTACCATGACATTACTAGCAGTTATAAGCATCATCACTGCTAAAATATTTCTCTTTCCTCTCTTTATCTTATATAGCATGACAAAGGTATTTATAAAACATCTTTGAGTTTTGGTCTTTTTCTCTTTGACCAATCACAAACATATAAGAAATCTTTTTATGTCACACAGAATCAAATGCAATATTACTTACCACTTATAATGTCACTATTTAATTTAAAAATTGTTTAAAGAGAGGTCAGAGAGATAGCATAGCAGTAGGGCCTTTGCCTTGAAGCAGCCAACCCATGACCAAAGGTGGTTCAAATTCCATATGGTCCACCTTGCATGCCAGGAGCAATTTCTGAACAGAAAGCCAGGAGCAACTCCTGAGTGCTGCAGGGTGTGGCACCCCCAAAATTTGTTTGAAGAGTACTGGGGTGTTTTTCTCTTAATACTTACTATTATTAAGGGCATATATGTATATTTGTATATTACATATATATTTTTTAACCTGATGGCATAAGTATGGATATCAAATTGTAACAGTCAACTGTGGAAAATTTAAGTAATCTTCCTATAGACAGAGACATAAATATAGAGCCATAAGGACAGAGACAGGGATTAGGTAGAGAAGTGACTGCCTTTTATTAGCTCCCTTTTTCTATCATGACAGGTCTTATTTACTTAAGCAATTTATTTCATTTAAGGACAGGATCTATTTTTTAAAATCTTTGTAGAAATATAAAACTAAAACATCATGGCATCATAGTTATAGGCCAAGGCAAATTTATACCTATTGTATGTGAGATTTTTTTCCAGGTTGTATCTAACTGCCTTGCAAACTATAGATGTGTACATAAAAATAGCATGATTTCAGTCTTTTACTTGGTAGTAATCCTCTGCCAAACACATAATAATACCATTATGTCAAAGTATTTTACTTCTGTGGAATTAATATTTGATCTCAGATAGCATAGTGCTCTTTAGAAGCATTATGTACATTTGGACAGCTGTCAAATTATTTCAGTGTGAAAATTCAAAAACTGCATTATTTTTGTGTGGTTTTGTATTAGGCACCATCAAATACTAGTTAATTAATATAACAATTAAGTTAATGGCTATACTTATGGTAATAACTGTATTAACTCAGGCTCTTTATTTCAATCTAAAGATCATTTACACAAATTAACTTCCAAAAATAGTTCTTATTTGGTATTGATAGGAGTTTTTTGGAGTATATTGTTTATATAAATATTTACTTTTATTCTTAAAAGACAGTACTGGAAGTAATTTATATATATGTAAATAACTTGAGCTGTAAATTGTCATAGATTACTACTCGATGCTATACTACAAAGTACATAGTTTTAAAGGAATTTAAAATTAATTAAACATTTAATTTATATTTGCATTGTTCTAACATTGGCTATAGGATTTTTTAAAAGTTTAATTTCATACTTCCATAATTGCATGCTTTTCAACATTCCCATCCTCAAAGAAAAGTTGTGTCATTCCACCATCACAAAAACAAATTTTCTCCCCTTCCCCATAGTTTTCACTGACTCAAGGTATTATTATTTGTTCTTTTTGCCAGTCAGTTTTTTTTTTGTAAACTATATTTCACAGGTAAGTGAACCCATTCCATAATTGTCTTTCATTTACTTTCTATTTTATTGACTAGTGGAATGACCTCAAGGTCACTGAGTTTTCTCTCAAGGAACATGCTTTCATCTTTTTCTAAAGATGCAATATATTTCCTCTGAGTATTAGTGTGTGTGTGTATGTGTGTGAGCGCCTTTATCCATGCCTTTATTGAAGGAATTTGGGTTTATTTCTTATTTCCCTCATTTGTGAAAATTGCTGCCATTACATAGGTGTGAAAACATTCTTCAAAGTAAATGATTTCATATCCCACAAAATAGCTGTCTAGGGATCATATTTCTGTATCATTTGGAACTTATACTTTTAATATATAAAGCAATCTCCAACTTATCTTTTTTTTTATGAAGTCTGCACCAGTTTACTTTCCAAGTTCAGAGTTTCTGCTTTTGCCATATCTTTACGTACTTGTTTCCAATATTTTATGTAAGCCATTCACAAGTCAAAGAAATACCTCATTGTGGTTTGAATTTGAATTACTATAACTGATGATTTTATTTCCCCTACGTCAGTGAGACATCTGTTTTGTTTCGAAGAAGTGTCTGTTTGTATCTTTTGACTTTTTAATTGGGCAGATGCTCACTGAAATAGATGTAATAAATATTTCATTTTTGTTCATATAATTTAAAAAAATTAAATTTCAAACAAAATATATCAATTCTGGAAACAAACAGGAACATGTAAATATTTTTAAAGTAATGATTACTTTGAGGTAGTGTGTATATACCTGAATAGTGTAATAAGAATGTAATGCTGATTTGCAAAAACCTGTATTATAAATTGGATTGGGAAATAGAACTGTATGCTAATTAATTGTTAATGTACCAGAAACATAGAACTTTATGCATTTCAAATCTGCCAACATTACTGTATATATATCCACCATAAAGTATCAGTTAACAAACACTTCTAAAATGAACACAAGGCAAAATGTTGGTTAGCAGAATTCAAAATTAAATGGTAAAGGAGATGACTTAGACTGGGTGGTGAGGTTGGACATATATGGTGGTAAGCTAAAGTAACTATATATACAAAAACCTCTGATTCCCACATAAGTTTTTTGCCATGAAATTGAGAAGCCTCCCATCTGTGTAGAGTTTGATAAAGGTTCATTAGGAATTAGATTTTATATTTTATGAATTAGCTATGTTTAGAATTCATTCTAGTTTTCTATAGCTTTATTCCCTAGTTTTTTTTCCCTGTAGGAATGATGATTTTATGAAGAATTTTGTACTTTTCTCCTGTTAGATTTTAATATGTGTCTTTCTTGTGTCTCATCTAGAGTGGACGACAGGGCTCTAGGGATGTAAATGCTGAAATTTTAATTAGAATTCTGAATGATCTTGCTTTTTTATAAATCTGCATTTAAAAGATTGGGACAATAAAATGGAAAACTACTGAGAGGTATTCTTTGTTAGGCATATGGCATTTAATGATAGACAGAAGGACAATATATTTTTATGTATTTTATATAATATGAAATATTAAATTATGACTTTACTGCGAGGATAGCCATTTGAATAAATAATATAATTACCCCAAAATTATTTGATAGGAAACCAACACATCAATGCAGTCTTTATTTCGTCAAGTAGACTTTATGAGTACTCGTTTTGATGTGTTTTTATGTTCCATAATCTGTGCTATTGAGTATCATGAACAAAGTAAAAGTGGAATAAATTCAAATCTATCTGGGAAATTTTTCTTTATAGTCAATAAATTACTTAAGAAAAAGTTGATTTTATTAGTTTATAAAATAAAAAACATTTTACATATTCAGCATTTGGGGTTTTGTCACATATGACATTCTCAGAGGTTAGTCCTAGCTTGATACTAAGTTATGAATCCAGAAAATGCTTAGAGTGCTACGGATCAATTCTAGTTTTTCTGTGTACAAAGCAAGCTCCCTAACTACTGTGCTATGGCTCTGAAAATTTTTAAAATAAAATGTAAATTCTTTATTAAGCTACAACAGCTTAATAAAGATTACAGCTGTAACTGCTGTAATTTTTTTTCTTTTTAGAAGAAAATTTAATTCTATTTCCAAAGGTATTTAAGATTAAGATTCGCAGAGAGATAGTATTGCTTTGCAAGCAGTCCATCCTGTTTGGATCCCAGGAATAACATATGGTCACCTGAATACAGCAGATGTGAATCACTTAATGCTATTTGAGGAGTAAACCCTGAACTCTGCTGATTAAAATATAGCTCCCTCCCAACGCACCCACACATCAAAAATGTAGGTTGGAAGGAAGAAATTCAAGAAAGAAGGCAGAATAAGGTGGGGAGGAAATAAGGTAGAAAAAAAAAAAACAGGATATTTTTTTTTTATTTGGTTGATCTTATTAAAGATTCTGAATGTGAAAGAATACATTTTCATAATGTGGCCTATGCACTTTAGTATTTCTCACCTATTAAGATACACCTGTGCAGTTTGATTCAGTAAAATTCCTCATTTGATGGTAAAAGTGCTTAATGTTTTTTGCAAATACTTAACACAATTATGGATTATTTCTGGTCATTATTTTAAAAAATCCTAAAGAATATGTTGCATGTTCTATTTATCTATCAATCTATTTATTTATTTATCTATTTATTTATACTCTTCTATGTTTAGTTCAGTTTTGTCACTATATCCAACCACTGTCTTCAGGCCTTGAGGGTTAATTGTGACAAATCTATAAATGGGGCCAGAGAGATAGCATGGAGGTAGGGCGTTTTCCTTGCATGCAGGACAGTGGTTTGAGTCCCGGCATCTTATATGGCACCCAGGCCTGCCAGGTGCGATTTCTGAGCAGAGAGCCAGGATAACCTCTGATACTTCTGGATGTGACCAAAAACCAAAAGAAAAGAAATCTACTATAAATCTTATAGATATTCCTTTTTATGTTATTTCCCTATTTGATCTTGCTGCCTCCAGTTTTCTATTCCTATCTGTGATATTCATCATTGTGACTAAATGCAATGACAACTACCATGACAATGATTGTTGTAACTATTGACAATGAACAAGAATGAATATTGAAAGGAATAAAGTGATATATGTGGTATCTCCTCACTGACAATAGTGCAGTCCACAATGTCAGAAGAGAGAAGGAGAGAGAGAGAGAGAGAGAGAGAGAGAGAGAGAGAGAGAGAGAGAGAAGCAGAATGCCTGTCTCATCATCAGGCAGGGATTGTGGATTGAGAGGGAAATGGGTGACATTGATGGCAGGAAAGTTGTACTGGTGTGGGTAGGTGTATAGTCTATGACTGAAACCCAACTATAAAAATTTATGTAACCATGATGCCTAAATAAAAAAATATTATTACTAAAATGAGTGTGGGAAAGAAGTGCTAAATAAAAAAATGCATTTGAGGGGCCAGAATGATAGTAGAGCAGGGAACATGATTGTCTTGAATGCAGTGCCTAATTTAACTTTGAACTTTAGTATCCCACATGGTTCCCTTGACACCACACTAGGAGTAATCCCTGAGCATTGTCAGCTGTGGCCCAAAAAGGCAAAAATGAAAATTGAATTTAATAGAAGCAAACTAATGAATGGGAGGGAAATACAGGGCATTGGTGGAATAGAATAGTGAAGTGATTGTGTTGAAACATTAGATGCCCAAAACACAAGCATAAATAACTTTGTATTTCATGATGACTAAATAAAACTTTAAAAAATTATAGAAATAAAATAGCGTTATTATGTATTGTTATGAAATCAGGTTTTCAGAGACTTTTTACAAAAGAATCTATACATATTTATATTAATTTTCCCAATAAATTGAGTTCTCTACAGTCTATTTTGTGTTTGTTCAGTAAACACTATATTTATAAATTCATGATCAATATTTTTAGGTTATTTACACAGTTTTATTTATTTATTTATTTATTTATTTATTTATTTATTTATTTTGTAGTTTTTGGATCACATCCAGCAGTGCTCAGGGGTTACTCCTGGCTCCATGCTCAGAAATTGCTCCTGGCAGGCATGGAGGACCATATGGGGCACCAGGATTTGAACCGATGACCTTTTGCATGAAAGGCAAACGCTTTACCTCCATGCTATCTCCCGGGCCCCTATTTACACAGTTTTATAGTACAATGCCTGTACATATTAAAATGAAAAATTCTGAGAAATATACATATGTTTTGGGCAATAAACTTTTAAAGAATCAAGATAAAAAGATCTTTATTTGACAACCCTTTCTTGATTGTTTTACAGGATTCGAGTTTGGAATATTGCTGTTTTCTTTTGTTGAGGAATATTTTTTATTTTGATTTTTTTTAACTCATCAATCTTGAAGTAAAGAAGACAACCAGAAAGACACTTCATTTGTTTCTCAGTTGGAGCACTCGCCATTGAGTCTTTTTCTCTTCTAAGTACACAACCATGTGGCCATCACAGATACTAATCTTCATGATGCTCTTAGCACCAATGGTTTATGGTAAGAACTTCAGTTTGATTACTTGTCATGCTAATTGTTGTCTTACTATTTACATTAGACTTCTAAATCTTTGCAATATAATTTTGCTGCTTTTGTTACCATATGTAATATGAACAAATTAAAGGACATATTATGTTTTTAAGCTACAATAAAAGACACTGATTTTGATTTCTTAATGTATCCATTGAACTCTACATATAATCAAAGTCAATGACTTCGTTAAATGACTCTTGCATGCTTCTTTGTTCAATCACAATCAAAGAAACTTTATTTTCAACTTAATGGACAATGTTTCTGCTATGCTTTATCTCTCCATGAAAAATAAAGGTAGAATATTAAAATAATATAAATATATGCAAAGGGCAATTTTATAGGAAGTTGCTAATATATGTAATAATTTTTTCAGAAACTCCTTATTTTGATATATTTCTACCAATAAAGTAGGAGAGCGAATCTATTTGCCTTTAAAAATTTTATAAAGGAATTTATTTAGTAATTATGTGAGACAATTAAATATTTATAAAGCAGTCTAATCTTTAATAACTATCTGTAAAAATTAACAACTTATTAAATGTGTTATATTTCTTCATACTTTAAATGTCTTGCACCAAGATATGAATGATAAAATACATTTTTAAAGGTATGAAGCTATACCCCTATAAGTAGGATGTTAAGAAAGATTATGCCAATAAAAAGAACAGAAGCTTAAATTTCATTATTGCTGAAAATATTTATTTGTTACAGAGCTTAACATCTTATACTTGACACAAGTTTTCTAAAAGAAAAAATATATATTTATATATTGGTAATAATAATAGAGAAAAGGAAACAAGAGTATTGCCATTGCTTAGAGGTATCAAAATAGCTAGGAGCTAAAATGAATTTTTTGCCTCACTTTTGGTTTTTAGTTGATATTAAAAATCTACTGTGTTTCATCAGTGATGCAATTCTGAATCTACCTGTATTTTTTAAACTTTCAATTTAATTGTATTCTCTCCTCATTATAAAAAGTGAATAAAATTATCATTATTAAAAGTGAAAAAATGCCTCATCACATTTAAAGTTTCTTTGTGATTTTCCATGTTGACATAATACATTTAAGTGAAAATCATTATAAGGACTATTGAAAAAATACAATTAAAATAGTGCCATCTAGATTCATAAAATGAAAATTTGTCAGAAGTTTCAAAATAAGGGTCCAGAGATATAGCACTATGGTAGTACATTTGCCTTGGATGCAGACAACCCAGGATAGACACGAGTTATATCCCTGGCATCCCATATGGTCCCCTGAGCCTGCCAGGAGAGCCAAGAGTAACCCCAGAGCGCTTGCAGGTGTGGTCAATAGTTTTTCTTTGATCTTTATAGTCATGCTACACCTAAACGTTTGTGTGTCTGGGCATATATAATACTTTATGGTATGGAACAGTAAAGTGTACTTAGTTTTTGATATATTTGTGTTTTAGTTATTACACCCAATGGTACTGAGAGTTTATTCTTAACTGTGCTCAGGAGACCACATATGAGGTAGCTGAGGATCAAAACTGGGTATGCTACATAAAAGGCAAACCCTTTTACTCCTGTAGTATATATCAATGCCCTGAACTATATAAGTTTAAATTTTAATTATATACATACTGAAAATAATTCTTACAGTTAAATTTTATGTTACAGCCTCATTCATGAGATTATTTTAGTAATAATAGAATAGTAAAGAATTCCGCAAAGTACATTGAAATATAAAGTACCTAGCATGTTTATCTACTTTATACTTCCACTTGAATGATTTAATTTTTGTTATAAAAAGAAATTAGCTCAGTGTGAGAACTATTTCATTTGATGTTGATACTTAGTGTGTAAATACAAGTCTTATATTACTTGCAGTCATACAGACAGCAAACGGCACAGTTTCTATTACAAAAGTAAGGAATAGACTTAATCTTTTTATAAGAAGGTATGTTAAAAATAGCTTGAGGTCCACAGAAATACAACCTTATACTTATAAACTTTATCCTCATAAAGTATGAAATATCCTTTATGATTTGATTAGGCTTTTTTAAATTTGACGCTAAGAAAATACATGGCATATTTTCCAGTCTTCTCTAGGAAGCGTTCTGCTATAATAACATTTCTTTACCTTCAAATTGTGAGAGCTTGTTTTTTTTTTGTTTGTTTGTTTTCTTGGTCACACTGAAATAAATATTTTCTGTTAACTCTTTATGTATAAATACCTCTTCTCACAAAGAGCTCATGGATTTAATGTTTGCTGTCATATTAATACTCATTATAACTAACTACAGTAAAAATGTCAAAGTACTCAGTGATAAAGGAACTTGAATGGACTGTGTAGAATTTAAGAAAATTAGAGAGGATATAAGATTAAAAACCTGGTTTCTTGAACTATGATTTTAAAGGCAAGAGTGAATCAATTTCTTCTGATGAAATTTTCTCTATAAATAATTATATCTCGGCTTATCCTGTCCAATAGGGAGCTGGAAGATTAGAAATACAAAGCATCTGCCTCTTCTGTGTTCTAGCCACAGACACTAAGTTTTGGAATCTTACAAGCCTAGGGATAATGTCCCAGTTTTGCTATCTACTTGTTCTACTGCACAGAAACTAATGGTTAATAAAGTTACTAAGTACTAAATACTTGTTCTAATTACTAATATAGGATATGAATTAAAATACGTTTTATTCTTCCCACAAGAAGTTACTATTAACAAAATAAACATTTAATTTTTGTCTATAGAAGTGAATGGATATTCATTTCAGGAATAAATTAATGCTAATATCTAAACAAAATTATTTTTAAATATTACATATGAAATTTTAGTAGATAATAATAGTGTGCAATAATATTCTACTACATGATTATCATTGATGGAAAATGTAATTATCAGTGAAGTATTTTTTTCATGAACTTTATATGGTTGAAACGAGAGACTATACATCTAATTTTGAATAATGTTAGATTAGTTTAATTATTCCTTTGTCACCCTATAGGGTCTAGACAAATGTGGTCTTTAACAGAATTAATCAGTATTCTCCCTCTAAATATAAATATTCAATATGTCAAAAGAGGAAATGTTTCCAGTTCTGTGTTTATATGTTCATTTTCTATGTCTCTGTGTACATTTGTATATCTACTTCCATTTTCATGACTGTGCTCCCTTCCTGTACAGCTATCAAATTTTTATCTATAATGCAAGGAGATCTACAGAACAAGAGATGGCACTAAAATATATGGTCAACTTTTTGCTGTTAATATAGTATTGTATAAAAATAAGACACTTTTTGTTTGTTTTATTTATGTGTTTGGTAGTCAGGAGAAAACATGGATAAGGAGAACAGTTATCTCTTTAGGGATCCATTTGTCAATAAAGGAATATTATGTTCTTTGTGGAATCTTCTCTAAAAAGATCTGAATCCACAAGGTGAATTCACCCAAGCCATGAAAAAAAATTTTGGGAATTTAGAACAAAATTGAAGTGATCAGATATATTAACTATAGATGATATTAATGTTTATTTATAAACTTTCATGATTGTATAGATAGAAAATGTAATGATTGAGGAATGGAGTGATAGCACAGAGGGTAATTTGGGATGTTGCTGACCCAAATTCTAACACTGGATCCTCCAAAGCCTGCCAGGAGCAAACTCTGTGCACAGAGCCAAAAATAATCCCGGGTATCAACAGGTGTGAACAAAAAATAAAAGAATAAAAAAGTGATTCTTTCCAATCAAATGATTGGACAATATTGTGGGTAAGAGAAATGGTATTTTATGATATTTTTACAGGAAAACTTTCAGTGTTTTAAAAAATTCTTCATTATCAAATACAAGTGTACTTTTTCGCCTGCAAGTCTGTACTTTTTTTTTTTTAAACTGTATGTGGTATAAACATTCAAAGACATGGCAGGCAAATCTGCTCATTTTGTTAAAGAAAGTAATTATAATAAGTATTTCCTAGTTACAAAAAAGACCTATGCAATATATGTATCACATATATTACATTTTTCATATTTGTATTTTGTAATGATGCATTTAATATAAATGGTTAATATGATATGCACATAGTCTAAAGCTTATAGTAAAAGTATAAGTTTGCAAATATACATTATACATCATAATATTTAAATGAAATTCCTTATTTGTTTGGTTTGGGGGGGTCGCACTTGGTGACGCTCAGGGGTTACTCCTGGTTATGTGCTCAGAATCCCTCCTGAGTTGGGGGACCATATGGGATGTCAGGGGATAGAACCGCAGTCCATCCTAGGCTAGCGCAGGCAAGGCGGACACCTTACAGCTTTCACCAAGTTCCTGTTTTGTGTTCCTGTTTTGTGAAAATTCAAATTGCATTATATTTTTTATGAAAAAGTTAATTTTAGACACTAGTGTATTTCAGAAGTTCATAATATTTAGCAGCTTAGATATGTATAATATATTTTCTTTATATCATGAGTTTTATGACCAAATATGATGTCATACTATGATCTCAATATTTCTCATGATAATAATATAGGTAATCCTTTATTAAATATTCATTGCTATATATTATCTTCTTTGGAATGGATTTAATAATATGTACTTTATAAGTCACCTTTGTAAAATCTAATATCAAATTATAAGCAACACATGCATTGCTAATAGAATTTTGTAAGACTTTATTTAGAAATTATCCCAATATGTTATGTATGCAGTTTAAAAATTGGAAAAGAAAATGTCTTTTGCTTTCACACTTGAAAACACATTGTGTGAATTTTATTTAATAGTGATAATCTAAAAGGGCAATCATTAATTTTGAAAGTATTTCTATTACTAATAATTCTAATAACTATTTGATACATCTGTGAATCATAATTTAGTTTTTAAATCTTGATCTAGATAAGAAAACATAGCTTTAACTAAGAACCAATAATATAACTAATGTTAAATTGTCATGTTTTTCTTATCTCACATATATGCAAATAATAATTGTAAAATGTATGCTTAAATTTTTTTTGACATAAATTCTTTCCTTTAAAATTTTAATTTATAAAATTTATTACAATAAGAGTGGCTTATCAAGCCATATGTTGTTAAAAAATTGAAAAAAAATTACTCTACCTTTATAAATATTTTTTATTTTATTTATTTTTATTTTATTTATTTTATTTTATTTTTTATTTTTATATATAATTTTTTTATTTTGATCATAGTGTCTTACATATCTTTCACATTAGTATTTTAGGTACAAATTAACATTGAACCATGGGAATACCCACCAACAAATTTGTTCTCCCCCCTTCCCCGTTCCCTTTCTGCAACCCATATCCCCCATAACATCCCCCCCGCCCCCCAGGCTGCTAGAGTAGGTGGTTCCCTCTTTGTCCAGCTTACTATCAGTGATCATATATCTCTTTGGTTCTGGTGCCCTCCCTTGTTTCTCCGTCTATTTGAGAGTCTAACCTAGATAAATCAAGTTATGTGGTTTTGTTTGAGGGAGAGAAAGGCAATAGAATGGGGTAAATATTAAGCAAAATAATAATAAAAAATAAAAATAAATTAAAAATAATAATAATAACAAATAAATAAAATTAATTAATTAATGAAAAAATATGCTGAGAATAGGTGGAGTTCTAGTGGCTATCTGCCTCAGTTAGAGAGAGGACATGAGAAAGGTAATTGAAACACCATAACAATACAAAAATAAATGTCAAATTTGATATCCATTGAGCCCTGCAGCAACTAAGAAAGCACCATACATTAGTCTCGGTTCTGAATTCACATCATGCCGGATTGCAAAAAGGAGAAAGATAAGGTAAAATAATATAAAAATAGAAAAGGAGACATCCAATTCAATATCTATACCAAAAATAGATGTCAAACAAACAATCAATCAATAAATATATATGTGGAAAAATGATTCTTTTGTGCTTTTTTTCCCTTTCCACCTGCATAGGCACAGTAATTATTGGGGATATTATAGAGGGAATTTCCTTGGCCTAGGAGATACAGGGTTTCTCCATCCCTGCAGTATACTGTCATGGGGTTAACTATAGACTCCTTGCATGATCCTTTACTCTTTCCTCGGTGCTTTTGTGATGTATGGAAGACTTCTGCTTCGTCATGGATGGTAAAATCAGTCCTCTGTATCTAGAGATCTTGGTGACTGTGCAGCTTGTGATGGAATGGAGCTTGTGATGATGGCTTTCTTTGTGGTTCTGATTCTTCAGTGTCGTTTTACTTCATCTTCTGTAGTTGGTGTTCTTGATCATTATGTTGCTCCTAGTTGGAGCCTTTGGACAGAATCTTTCAAGTTATGTTTCTGGAAGATCCGTTCATTTGCGGTTGTCTCAGTCAGACCTCTCGAATTGGATATCTTGTTTGTTGAACAGATTATAGACCGAGAGTTAGGTTAGAGCTATTTGTTGCTGTTGTTGTTGGTCCCGGGATGCATACTGTTTAGTCCTGGTTGTAACGACCAGTCATCTGTATATAGCAATCTTGATTTTTGCAAAGATCAGAAGGTGACATGTCTTCTATTTTGTCTTATCGTTGGCTGGCGAGGAGGGATAACTTTCTCTTAGATTTAGTTGTCCCCAATTCCTCGTTGTCAGGTTACCAATTTAAAGCTGGTGTACGTTGGAGTCAGAGCAGTATTATGAATGCCCTAGAGGGACTTGGTTCCTGGAGTTGTCGAGAACTCTGTCATTTTTATGTCTGGAGTCCAGGAGTCAAGGCTAGATGGTGGGTGCCTAATTCCCTGGAGTCTAGGTTGGTTCCCCATGACATACATTCAGGGTGGGAGATGTCTCTGTGTTGTAAAAAAGTATAAGTTCTTATCCCTAGTAGATAAGAGCTTGTTTTTACAGATAAAATTTCCCCTATTTTTAATATGTCTATGCCGGAAGAAGTGGTGCTACATTGTGTTGCTAAATATTTTTTTAAAGTACACTTTTTTGTTGAATAAAATTGGACAGTATGTTTGTGACCCTTGAAGAAAGTGAATGAAAGTAAAAGTAATGATTACAAATTTGATCATTAATAACTGTAGAAATGAATGTTAATAACATGATTAGTACAAGCTAGCTAGTTACTACTATAATCTGTGCAAAGAATTAACTAGTATTGTTGCCTGAATTAATGTCATCTTACTCATTTATTATTCTAGAATACATATATAATAAAAATAGAAAAGGAATTTAATTTACTAATAAAATATTGCAGAAACTGTGTAGAATACACATGAAGAGAATACTGGAACTTATTTCAAAATTACCAAAAATGATATAAAATAGAAGCAGGAGTGGTAGAAGTGTTGCTAACTTGGGTTTAACTTGTGAAACTACAAATATTTCTGTGAAACCTGCCAGAAGTGATGCCTATCACAGTCAGAAGTAAGCTCTGTGCACTGTCGTTTGTGGTACAAAACATAAACAAAAACTTTTAGATAGATATAATGTACCACTTCTAATAAGGATATCAAGTATAAAATAAATATGAAATATATCAATTATGCTTCAAAATAATTTTGTATCAAAGATCTTAAAATACTAATATATTTTCATTCCTGTAGTTAATAAGATTATTCAATAGTGTGTATTCAGTGTAAATAAGTTTCAAGAAAATACTAAATATTCAATAGGTGTAAAAACTTATTACTTTTTCTCATTGAAAAAAATATACATTAGAAAATATATCAGTTGACAAAATCTCAAATTTAATAAAATTGCTGCTAAAAGTGTGACCTTTAAACCACACGATGTTGCATAATTTAGTTAGAAATCGAAAAGTAGAAATTCCTCAGAAATTCAAATTCAAGATATAATAAGAGATCAAATTGGGGGGGGGGGGGCACAAGTAGTGTTTCAGATTATTTTAAAATTTCTGAGAAATTTAGGAAATATAAAGTAATTTTCATTTTTGAGAATTTTCTTTTTTTGCTTTGTTTTGTTTTTGTTTGGAGGTTTGCATGTGTTCAGGTTTTACTCCTGGATATGAGCCAAAAGAGATACCATATATAGTGCTGGGGATCAAACCATGCAAAGAAAACATTGTACCTTCTTTACAGTTGTACCATCTCACTAACCACTTTTTTTTTTAAGATTTTGGTTCTACTAATTCTGTTGTGGCCAAAGTAGATTTTCAAATTAGCAATGGTTTCTAAACACATTTCTACTTTTCAGATAATATACTAGGACAGACACCCATGCTCGTGTGTATATTTATGGGTACTTATGGAGAGAGAATCCGAGTTCAGAGAAGGTAAGTAGGTAGGTAGGTAGGTAGGTAGGTAGGTAGGTAGGTAGGTAGGTAGGTAGGTAGGTAAGAAGGTAGCTGCATGGATGGTTAGATAGCTAGATAGATAGATAGATAGATAGATAGATAGATAGATAGATAGATAGATAGATAGATAGATAGATAGATAGATAGGTAGGTAGGTAGGTAGGTAGGTAGGTAGATAGATAGATAGATAGATAGATAGATAGATAGATAGATAGATAGATAGATAGATAGATAGATAGATAGATAGATAGATAGATAGAGAGAGACACACAGAGAAAAATTTAAGAGAGCAGGAGGTTCCTTTAAAAGGTGGAGAGTTCTGTTTTAAGTACAAAGCATTCTCATACATTTAATAGGGCCAGTAAGATGGTAAAAGGATTTCCTAGGTCATTATGAAGACAGTTGCTATTCTACACTTTTGAATAAAGTGTTGTAGAGATCCTAAAGGATAACTTCTGTTTTCTTTTCTATTGAAATATACAGTCTCAGAGCCAACCTTTAAAGGTGATTGAAAATTATGTTATTTTGTGATCAAGGTAGAAGATATTTGAAATAGATTAAAAGATTTTTTAAACTGGACATAAAACACATAAAATATATGGAGGACCTTTTAAAAAGCTGTAATAAGGGGCCCGGGAGATAGCACGGAGGTAAGGCGTTTGCCTTTCGTGCAAAAGGTCATCGGTTCGAATCCCGGTGCCCCATATGGTCCCCCGTGCCTGCCAGGAGCAATTTCTGAGCATGGAGCCAGGAGTAACCCCTGAGCACTGCCGGGTGTGACCCAAAAACCAAAAAAAAAAAAAAAATAAATAAATAAATAAAAAGCTGTAATAAGATACAGCCAAATTGTATCAGTGACACACCTAGAATTTGCAGTTCATTAGCTTTTAGGATAGGCATAACAGAATCGAATATAGAACATAATCTTTACTAAAAAACAGTCACACCTATTAGCATTTATTCCAGATTTCTATTGTTCTGTGTTCCAAATTTACTTTTATCTTTAAAAATATCTGTTATAGATCTATTAATATATGGAATTATATATTTAATTTTTACTTAGTTTCACATAATGTAATATATAAAATTATACAATTATACAATCCTGGTTTATTTCTCTATACTTTATAATGTTAAGTAATATCAATCTGTGTGGTTTTACCACATTTTTATAATTTGATAAAATTTTGGCAATTGCTATTATTATTATCATGCATAATGCTATTGAAATTATGCTCACATATTTAGTGACCATATTTTACGTTACTTGGGTAAATATACAGAGGTGAAATTTCTTTGTCACATGATTCGCTTTAAAATCTTGAATATTTGCTAAGTTTTTCCCAGCATGGAGACACAGTTGTGCATTTCAACACAGTAATAGTTTTGATTACTTCTCATTCATGCTTGCTATTGTCATTTTAGTCAAAATATAGTAAAATCTCTTGCTACATTTTTGTATTACTCTAATTAAATAGCTTTTTATGTGATAAGTAGATATTTTATATTATGTAATATTTATCTCATTTAAAATTTTGTGTTAAATTTAAAATTTTGTTATTATTGATTGCTAGGCTTTTTGTGGAGTATTTTTCAAGCAAAAATAGAAGATAGCATGTTTAAATCATTTTACATTTAAGAATAATGTAGAATAAAAGGACTAGTAGAATAATTTGTCATAGATTTACCTACTTAAATCTTACTTGCTTTATATTCATTTATAATCATATATCATTTTGGATCTCATTATCTTATCTTTCTTTTTATTTACATGTATTATTCTGGTATGCTAATAAGATCATTAGCCTGGTTTTTAATTATGATATAGGAATTTATATTGGACAAACATTAATATATTACTGTCATTATTTATTATATAAGGAATTTTTATACAAAATGTCAAGTTAATCCTCTGATTTCTCATATTTTTAATTTATTTTCCTTAGTAACTAATAAAGAACATTAAGCTAGAGCTTAATCTTTTTAATCTTTATAAATGATTGTATTTTATTTCTAGCCTGAATTTTTCTTTTAGTTCTTCTAAAATTGTGCCATTTTTTATTTACCTTTATGTATATTTCTCAAATTTTTATTAGAAAAATTGACTCTTGTGGTCAGAAAGCTATGCCATTTGTCAGGTCTTGCCTTGCATGCTACTAACTAGTGTTCTATCATTGGAATGTGGACAAATATAATTCACCTGAGCATCACCAGGATTGATCCCTGCTCCTAGTGTCAGGAGTAAGCTCTGAGCATACCTTTGTGTGGCCTAGTCCTCCCACCTATTGACTTTAATTTTCATTGGTTTTATCCAATATATTCTGTACATTACCTCTTTTATCTTATTTTAATTAAGATGAACAGTTAATCATTTATCAGTCTACCTACTGTATATTAGTATCTTCTGAAGATACTGAAATTGCATTTTTTTTTTCGTTTTTGGGTCACACCCAGCAGTGCTCAGGGGTTACTCCTGGCTCCATGCTCAGAAATTGCTCCTGGCAGGCACGGGGGACCATATGGGGCACCAGGATTCGAACCGATGACCTTTTGCATGAAAGGCGCTCCATGCTATCTCCCAGAACCCTGAAATTGCATTTTTAATAGTGATATAAAATGATAATTAGAGAGTACATGAGTTTTAGAAGTTTAAGGGTCTGAAAAACTTAAAATATTTTAATCTAGTGGATGCTTTGAATAAGTGTTAACAAGTTTTAGGATATAATAAAACAAACAATAATCTATGATCTTGACACTTATCTGTAGATTTAATGAACCATGAAGAAGATGATTAGAATATTAGACAATTAGACAATGGACTTGTATAGAACACAGAAACTGAAGCTCACAGAATAGTCCACTATACCCTATTGAGAATAATTATTTGTTATTGAATAAAGTATAAAGACCTCAAGCCTTTAAGTCTAAGTCCAAATTTGTTTCTTCCAAGACATGACCTTAATTAGGATAAGAGTTTCCTTACTTGTTACAGGGATAATTTAGCCTACTTTGTTAGAGTATAAGAATTAAGGAAATTAACAATGTAAATGCCTTATACAAAGACTCACATTTAATCCGAGGAGAATGGGGTCATTTAAACATGCTTTAGAAATCTGAACTAAAATGAATTATCTGGATAGTAAGCGAAATTTAAAACACACAACTATCACGGGGTCACTTACATTCCATGGTGCTTTTCAAAGACTGCATTGTATATTCTTAATCCTCAAATGTGACAGTTTCTTTAATGATGAGCCTACACATTTGTATACACATTTCATCATTATATTCAGGACTCAGCCACTGGACTGTAACTAAGTCTTTAATGAGTTACTAATGAACATCTTAAGCTTAGATCAGCATTTACCAAAAAAAAAAAAAAGTTAATGTTGAAAAGCTATTCAGACTGCAAGCCTTTCACTTTTAATTAGACTGTAAGCCCAATAAAATGTCCTATTTTCATTGTAGTTCCCATATTTGAAGAAATTGAAATTCTTCAGTATGGCAGATAGAGCCTCATCTTGATGATATTAAAAATATTTTAATTTCAATGTAAAATTAGTGGGCACAAATATGTACAACTAAATTAAATCATTGATAGCTTATTGTTTTAAATAAATGTGAAAATAGAAAATATGCAAAATTCCAAATAGCATTTTACAATGATTCATTTTTTTTCTTGGTTCGAATTTCTTTAAAACAGCTTAATTTTACTTTTGCATTAGTGAATAACAGATGACACTAGAGGAAAAGATCCAAATATGATTAAATCATGTAGATGAAAAAAATCCTTTTTATATTTATAAAAAGAAGGAACAGTCAGCTTTCACACATATCTACTTCTTGAAAACCTGTTAGAGATACCAGAAAGTAGTAATCAGACACTACTTGAATTAGGTCAGAACACTTCTCTGTAGCAGTTATTAAAAATGCACAATTGTTATGACTGTTTCACTGTGAACTTATTTTCCCTTTTTTGATAATAAAGTTGGTTGAAATCATCCAAACCTTCAGGTTTTGTGATATAGTCACAAAGACAGGTGATAAACAGAATTAAAGATGCAGGCTAGAATGAATTTTTTTGTTTGTTTTTGCAGGGAATTTTATATACATGTTCTTAAATGTTCTTTGACATTATTCTCAGTGGCTTAGGATATTGGAATGAATATATGTGATAGCACAGCTATTTTGTAGATTATGAGCTGTTAATTGGAGATATATTTGATGTTGCTCTGCAGTTATATAAATAAACACTATGTTGACTTAAAAATGTAGGTAACCATTCATAAGCTACTCTGCATATAACAGAACATAATAATTTTGACATGTGAATCTGTTAGCATACATGATTTCTTGCTATCAAGAATAAAGAAGTCATTCTGTTTTTATTCCGTGTAGGGTTTACATGAGCAACAATCTTGTTATATCAGAAAAGTATATTTTTATTATTTTCAAATATCATTAAAGATGGTAATTAATGATCAACCTAGAATGGAGAAAACAAATTTAAGAAGATGGAATCTCTCTATAAAACATGTATGCCTTTTGACATATCATGCGTGATATTATTTATGATGAGAGAAAATTCCCACTCCTGATAAAATTGACAGTACTTTTTAAAGATATAATTTACTGTACAGCAATATTTTGAAATATAAGTAGCTGTTTTTAAAAGGAGAAAGAATCTTCAAAGATATTTTCCAAGTAATATATCCTTAGTTTTATATATGTTACCAAATTTAATTTAGTTTTATTTTCATCAGAGGAATTATTTCAAGCTAGGTAAAATATAGTTCTCTCCTCTCTCCCTCATTCCCTCTTTCCTTAATTTCTCCCTCTTTCCTTCTTGCCTTCTCCCCACATTGCCATCTCCATGGCATTTTTAGTCCACAACTGGTACTTCGCTCTGCTCTCTTAAATTTTAGGACACCATAAGGAGCCATGGATTGACCCTACATGCTCTCACACGCATAATCTGTAATACAGCCGTCTGATCCATTCCTCTGATAAATGTGACATGCAGTAGACATTTTATTTAATATGCGTTATAATAGTTATTGGCAGAGATTGATTTTATAAATATCTGTTACTTGAAGTTACCTTAGTCTTAGCATAATCACTTCAACAAACATTTGATGTATTTAGATCACAAGGTTAGAATCAAAACAACTACTGTGATCTATATAATCCCATACTATCCACTTTTACTTTTAGGAGTTGTATGATGCCAGATATAAAAGGGAATTTAAAAGCAATATTTCTTTTCATTTTCTATTTTTACCACTAGCATTTATATGCTCTTTATATTCATAGTCAACCTAGACTCTTTCACTGTATCCAAATGTTTCGTACAATTTTTATAGCTTAATTGCTCATCTTCTAGCAAATGGTTAGCCATATCATGTTTTTATTTTATTCTAACTCGCCCTGACATGGAAAAGAGTGAGGAACACAGTCAGAGGGGAAATTACTTGCCCACATGGGGTAACCCAATATTTCATGAAACAATTTGGTCTAGAAAATGAGTCTATTGATTTAAATTGAATAATATCCAGGTATGCCATGAAAGTTGCTTCATAGTACACCAGTGGACAGTTTATCACTGCTGAGACACTTTCTTATAAGAGCAAGAATTGAAATTATTTTTTATCTGTTAGAACTCCATATTGTAATTTCTACCTGGTGGCATACTTAGTTGGGTTCTTGAATTGTAACTGTTATGACTATTGTTGAAGATTACTACCTATCCTATAAAGAAATTATGCAGCTGTATGTACACCTTAGGGAGAAATCAGAGATGAAATAATCTTTTTATATGGCTAAAAATGGAGGTTCTGGGGGAAAATTCGGCCTTTCAATTTCAAGTATGCAAGGTATAAGGGAGAATAAGTATAAGGAATCACAATTGGAAGATGTGTCTTGGCTTATAAAAGAGAATGAAAGCAACCATTTTTCTTCTTTCTTTCCCATTGATATATATATATCAATTTATATATTTATATAAAACTTTTTCCCATTTATATATATATATATATAAAACTTTGTTTTTATCTCATTGTCATTTTGCACTAAAACTAGCTAGTTAGCTAGGTATCTTCTCAGAGCCCATGTCTACTGCTCTTCTATATTGTGCACTCTCTATCTCTCTCTAATTTATTTATTTTATCAAAGATTAATTTTGCATCAATAATTCCTGTTACATTTTAAATCTTCATTTACTTAGCATTTTTTAGACTTTTGCATAATAACTAAGTGAACATTTTTAAAAACTAGTAAATCAAAGGTAATATCATTAAAATGAAGATGAAAAATATAAACACTACCATCAATTTAATAATGTATTAGTATTTGATATTTTAAATGTTAGAAATGAAACTCAATTTAAAATCTCTTAATCATCTCTTGTAAACTTCTTCCAAAGACATTTTAATTAATTACTGAGCTTCAACAAAATTTGTCAATCTGTGATTAAAATTAGAAGTAAACCAACTAACACAGCATATAGAAGATTGAACCAGCAAGTTATGTAATAAATTTTTACAAAAAGTTTTCTTTATAGAAAAGATCACTTATATTTGCTTGCAAGTAGGGAATAATCTTCACATTATGAGTTAATATTTTAACAATTTTAAAATATATTAAAATTTTAGACACTAGAACAAAATTCTATTAGTTTTAATGTGCAGATGATTGCATGCATAATTAGCAGTTTAACATAGTATTAGATAAGTACATGTAAGGAGTATTGTTCTAGACAAGAGAGTAATATTATTAAGTAATGATATGTAGTTTGGGTCACAGCTCAATATATTATTTTTAGCTGCTAGGCTTAGATTTGGTCAACTGTTAAAAATATATGATAAAATATTACCAAAGCAGAAGACCAAATAACATGTGAGAAACACCCTTAATATATGAAAGCTAACTTATTTGTAAGACTGGTAAAAATGTTCTGGCAATGTTTTATTTCTGCAATTTTCTCACTTTAGAGAAGCAGCCTGTTATTTGTTTATATTTCTGTATCACTGTTATGATCAATAGATTTTTGGAGGAAGAATCAGAAATGTTGATGAATTTAGCTACTCGTGTAAGTAAAATAAGCCAATACAAATATAAAATAGGTGGAAATGTGCTTATTCTAAAACTTAAAATAGTTTATGAATCAGTGTTAAACTCTAAAAGTAATCAGATATTTTATATTGATTTAATTATAATGAACCCAAGGGAAGATGAAAAATGTTCATGCTACAGTCACAAATGCTCCTCTAAAATGCTCATTAATTTTCCTTTTTTAATTCCTGTGTCATACCTGTGATCCTTTTTCTTGCCTTTCAGTTTTTTTTGCCTCTTCCATAACTATTAGCAATGAATGCAAATGTCTTGATGGCCTTTAATACACAGGGCAAACATACTTTAGTAAGCAGGGCATACATACATTTGAGAGTTGTGAAATATTTTATGTTCCATACTTCCTTACAGAAAAGCAGACATAAATTTTAACTAGAAAAATTATGAAGTGATTGGCATTTTAGTCATAGCATTAACTCTTGTATTAATTATGATGAGTGCATGATACTATATGTGATGAAATATAAACACATTTTAAAGAAACTAATAATACCTACATAAAATTGATTTTAGCTAGATATGTAATTAAAGAGAAGAATTAAATTTTATTTTCTGAGGAAGACTAAACAAAAAAAAACAAAGTGCATTGACTTTATCTGCACTTTCTGTCCTAGAAGTAAAATTACATTTGAGACTTCAGACTTATATTGGACACTTGAAATGTAATCTCGAAAGGAATGCGAGAGGAGGATGAGGAGGGTGGCTCTAAACTAATGCCAAGGAATTCTAGGGTACATTTTCATAAGTAATTTAAAAGAATTTTTTCCCCTTTTGAATCTGGAAAAGAGATACTTGATATATAAAGCCTTTCTTGAAATCTCTGAGAAGTACCTCAAAGTAATAAAAAGGAGTTGTGTCACTGATGGAAAATACCAAAGTATAGATGTGATGCCAACCCTACTATTTTAAATGGGACAGAGCAAATTTCTAGTTATGGCCCCTTCTGTGAAGTTTCAAACCTTGCGAAAGGTTGTTCTAAAGGTTATATTGAGTATCATGTAAGTCCAAAATTATTTCTTGACATGAGAGTCTTTGCTTTATAAAATTATAAAAAAGTCCTTGATTTATAAAAATATAAATTAAAATTCTATATAAATATATTTATTACATAAGTCAAATAAACAATTTCCCAGGTCAATCCAGTCATAAAAATGTTATATTTTAACCAGAAATGATACTGACTCTGTTCTTTATAGGCCTTCTCTATACTTATATGGACAGTATAACAGTTTCTCAGCTTTTGCTTCTCTCAGTCTGATTCTATTTCTTTTAAGATAAAATGAATTTAAACGAGTCTGAAGTGTAGACTCATATATTACACTAGTTCTGTACAACACATCAGAGTCTAATTTCCTCCAAGTTAGGAGTCATAGTCTACTTAACCTCTTGATATTTTGTATTCCTCCCTTTTACTGTTTGAAATCACTTTATTCCCTGACCCCAAATTACATTTTGTAGGTCTCCAGACTTCGTTTTATAGTTCTAGTTCAAGCATATTATTTTCTCTTTGTTTTTTTAAAGTAGGCATTCTTTAATCTAGACATTATACCATTTTCAACTGATGCTGATTGCAGTATATCCATTGAAAATCAATTGCTATTCTTTCCCTGCACCAGAAGTTGACCTTTTCTCAAAGAATTGATCTCCAGTCGATTAGAAGTTCACTGTTCCCATGCCTATTTCCTGTCGTGTTTTCCCATACTTTATCAGTGTCTAAAACAGAAGCTTTAACTAAGCCCTTTAGCCTGATTTATAAAATGCATTCTTTTATCTTATTTCAGATCATTCTTCCACTTTTATTGGTTTTTGTGCTATCTCTTGTACAAGTCATGGTGGGTTTAGCCTTGCTCTCAGCATAAAATGTTCTTCATTGCCTATTTTTATATGAGTAGCAATCTCATAGAGATTTCAATTCAGGCTTTAGTTTAGTCTTCTATTAAAAAATAGAAAAATCTATATCTTATCACTTATATTTGGTTACTATATAATGTCTCAATTTAAATTTAATAATCTTGGAGATTATTCCTTTCTGTGGTGTTTTTGTGTTTATTTTTATTTCTGTAACCCACAGCAAAAGGTTTACTATTCAACTTTTGACATTAAAAATTTGTCTATCCACTTATATTTTCTCTGAATCCAAATCATAATAGATGTTTCATTAAAGTATGTATTTTATTTATATTGTCACCCAGTCACCAGCACTTTGAAAAGGACCTGGTATGTAATAGAGAATCTATAAGCACTTATTGAATTACTGAACAAATAAATTCATGCTCTACTCTTCAATTCAAATCCTTTTATGTATTAATTTGGTTTAGGTAATAACCTTTCCAATTGATTATAACTTAAACATGTAGGATAATATCTTTATTTTTTATTAGAGATAATTTATAAATATATTTATGAAAATATTCATATTTTGGGTAATCAGTACTAAATGGATCTAATTTTACATTTTTGTCTTTAAAACTTGTTTTCCTCTTTGCACCATTTTTATTAAAAAATTAACATAACAATGACTATCAATGTTTTTTGCCTAGATGTTTTAGCAATCATATATTAAGTGTATATAAAAGTTTTTCAGCATAGCATAATTGAAGAATAGACTCAAATAATTGTATTGTTTAATAGATTTCTTGATATATTTAAATATTTATTTAAGAGTTGTTTTATTTCTTGTATCGAGAAAAAACATACTTAGTTTATAATGTGCAATGGTTTTACATATAAAAAATTATAGTGCTGTTGTTTAAAATTCCAAAATTACTAGAATGATGATTAAAAATTCTCTTGCATTATTGATTTTCATAGATTCTCTTCTGCCTATTGGAGTATTATTATTGTGTTTTAAAATGTGCATGTTACCTAATGTTAAAATAATTGTATAAGACAAAAATTTTTTTCTTGTTAAAGTCTTTTTCCTTCTATTAGCAAGAACATCTTCATTATCATTTTTGTTTTACATTAGAGGCAATTAATTTACAGAAATGTTATTTAATGTATCAACTTACCAGAAAACAGATATCTTGTACTTAAATAGCTGTGTTTTTCATAGCATATGATGTCTGAATGTTTTGTGGATTTTTTTAAAAATCATTTGTGCCGTTTTTATTGTCTTGGTCTTTCATATTTATTAATTTATGTAATATGTACTTTTTGTCAGTAAATCACTGTTTATATATGGTAAAATGTATGTATACCCTTTTCATCCTAATGTCCAAAGCAGATTTTAATATAGCACTTTTCATAAATGTTAATGGCCTGAAGCATATAAATAATTATAAAACGCTCCAAGTGTAAAAACACACCAAAATAGAAAACTAAAACATTATGAAACTATTTCACCTATTAACTTTTCAAGCCTTTTTTGTATGTAAAAATTTAATTCAGTAAAAAGTATTTTTATTTATGTTTAATGTTATTCTTATCACATACATCAAAATTTTATGAATCTACAATAAAATAAGATAATTTTGAGGTAGTTTACTCTGCTTTTAACAGTGGCACCTAATTTTCTAATAGTTATTAGGCAAGAGGATAATTTCTTTTTAACTTACAGTAGTGTATAACTAGGATAGAGGTACAGAGTGAATATTATATAGTTACACAACTAGTATTATGCCAGGAGATCAGCTCCAGGATGGTGCGGGTGAACTGGGATGGCAAGAGTCTGGGATCTGTGGCTTGCAGTACTGAACAGTCTTGGCTCATCTGAGGTCAGCCTGAACTGAGAATCTGATGGTCCGCCCTGCGGTCCCCGCAGGTGGCAAGCACAATGAGAGACATCCAGCCCTTGCTGCACCACTGAGACATGCTGAGCGCAACCCAGGAGGCGCTCTCCCGCCCAGACATCTTCTTCAGCAGCCAGCTGCAGAGCGCACCACTGCTCATCGAGGTCAAGGGCCCAGAGGAACTGCAAGAGGAGTTCGTGGTCCAGGTGCCCAAGGAGCACAGATTGCAACCCAAGGTGCGACCAGCTGTGGGGGGCTGGGGAGGCTGAGTAAGGGCTCCAGGGAGGCTCAACACAGGTCTAAAGTCCTTCTTAAGTATTCTCTCTCTCTAGATCAGCTTACAGTGGTTGAAGATTAGTTAGCTATACCTTAGTCTTAGTTTACTAATGCATGTCCTACCTTATAATTTATCACTACTTCTTGATCAAAATTTAAATATCTTTGCATGAACTCAGATTAAAGTTTGCTTTTAGTGACAATATAATCTACTGTAGACTTTGAATAATTGTAACAGATGTCTTATTTGAGGTCATCTATTTGCTTGAAAATATCCAATAATAAAATTTTCTTCCAGGTAAAGGATTTCTAAGTGCAAAAATTTAGAAGAAATTATGTCTTTCTGTGTAAGGAATCATAACTATTTGTATAAACATAAAGACTTATAGATAAATAGTAGTTACAAAATTCAACCTAAATTTTAAGAAAAGTTTTGAAAGTATAGTGGGTAATATCCAGCTTTGAAACTCTAGTAACAAATATGGTATATTTGTACATAAATCAATACTTATCTTCTACTCATTACTTTATATTTTATTTTATCATATATTATACCTTGTTGGGTATTTAATTTTACTAACTAAATTACATGAAATTTTCATCTGTTTTCCATTTTTGAGCAAAAAGGCTCAATTTCCCTGAGAAAACATATACAAAATATTTGATAAGCTAGTATATCTAACATTTCTTGGTATGTGTGTCACAACATGGTGACAGCTAAGAAACATTTCAATAGTGAAATGACAATTATCTAAAAGTGATCTCTCCTATTCAATAACTTCTTCAGAGATATAAACATATGAGAAATACTGAAAAAGGAGAATGAAATAGTGCTGTTAACTGAGCTTATCTTATAAACACTATTTTGTTTGTTAAAGAAAAGGTTCTTGCTATGTCTAATATCTAAAATGAATATCTAAGGTTTAATATCTAAGGGTAATGCATGATAAATATATTGGAAATTGAAGAGATAATAAAATTAAACAATCTTTCAGTTACTTCAACAGTAGAGTCAATAAAGAATATGGGGTAAGTTAACATTCACATTGGTCTTTCTAAATCACAGTGCTAAATCAAAGACTTATTATTTTTCCTTTTAGAATAGTTTTCTTCTTTGTTTTTGTTTCATGGTGAATATAGAACAAAGATGATGAGACTTCCTGATCTGAAGTTTAATGCTATTATATTAGTCTGTTTTTGACTTTTTTAAATTTAATTAAAGAAAATATATCACATAGTTGACAAATTTATTTCAAGAAGAACAAAGGCAAAGTTTTTTTTGTTTGTTTGTTTGTTTTTTTTTGGTTTTTGGGTCACACCCAGCAGTGCTCAGAAATTCTGGCTCCATGCTCAGAAATTGCTCCTGGCAGGCACGGGGGACCATATGGGGCACCAGGATTCGAACCGATGACCTTTGGCATGAAAGGCAAACACCTTACCTCCATGCTATCTCCCGGGCCCCGACAAAGGTTTTTTTTTTTTTTTTTTAAATAGAAAGACTATTGTTTTAAGGATAAGAGTTAAAGGAGTACAGTAAAGATGGTATTAGAGTGGCAATTGTTCTTTGCATAGGTCCAGCAAAATATGGGGAAAATGGAAAAGAAAAGCCTTGGCCTAAATACAAGGAAACCTTACCTTTGAAGTTTTCTAGCATATGGCCAACTCTAGGCTCCAGGCATACTAGTTTGTCCAACCCAAGTCATTGTCTGTAGTGCCAATATATTTTTTTTTCACACAGACTCTGTTCTTGGTATCAGGTAACCACAGTCATCTTTGTAATTGCGGTGTTTAAATATAGTATTAAAAATAAAAAAGATACTGGAATCTGTGCATATCCTAATTAAAGTCAGGATGATGTGGAATGCCTTCCAGTTTCACCTTACAATTAGAGGGCAATGCATGGAGCCCTGTCCTGAAAAGCAGGTTATTGTTGTTGTTGTTAAGTCTTCTTGGTGTTAAGGGAAGTCTCTTTTGAGTAGGTCGATGCCAGGGCAGTGGTAGGGTCTTCCCTGATAGAGGATTGTTTCCAGGTGATGTTATAGAAAACTGTGGCTGTTTTGTAGATGGCATCCCTGGTTCAAGGTGAATGGACAATGCCCAAACATCTGAGGCCTGAGCCAGGTCATTATGACAACGTTCAGGGTGTAAGGTCTCATTGCATTACAAGATTTGTGTTTTCCTATCTCTATTTGATAAGAACATTTTTGTATGTATAGTATTTTCCCATTTTAATATGCCTGTACAAAAGTGGAACAATGCCACATGTCGTTATTGTTGCATATGGAGGCTACTGGAACAAGTTCAATAATCCCGTAACTTGATCCTAACATAAGCTCTAAACTGAGGAACTCTTCTACCAGAATTCCTTATTGAACAGATCACAAAGAGACATCACAAAGAATATCATGTGATTTTAAAGGAGTACACAGAATTTTGTACTATACTCTGCTCTTTCCTACATGGGAGTTATTTTTCCTTTCTCTACAGCCAATAAACATTTCTATTTCCATTTTTAAAATGTTAAAGTTTTTATTTTTTATTATAACACCTTGATTTACAAAACTATTCATAACACAGATGTCTTAGTTGTTCAATTTTCTATCCAATCCCACCATAAGAGTGATATTTCCTCAAATAATGTTTTCAGTTTCTCTCCGACCACCAAAACTTTCCTTCTTAGCAAGCACAAGTAAATTTACATCGTATTGTTATTTACAACGAAAAGGCAAGTAAAATTATCAACAAAAATAAATAGTATCTTGCTAAGGAAAATATTTATTTAGAACATAGATACTACTCTATGTTCTAAATAAATCAATCAATAAATAAATAAGCACTCACAGTATTCACATTTGTCATTATCACAAAATACTTTGTTGAGTCTTCTGTAATCACTTTACTGGCATTACGAAGAGCAACTGAAACTTATTTTCAAGTGCTCCCTATAGAAATAATCCGAACAAGTAAATATTTCAGAGTAACATATTTTCTAGTATTGAAATTTTACAGACAGTTAAGCACTTAAAAAGGCTTTAAAAATAAAGTGGATGAGTAATCTCTATTTGAATCACTCAGGTATTATCCCAGGTTGGAGTTTGCAATTTTTCTTTTCCTTCATAAGGCTCTCTTCTGTCTCAGAAGAAGCCTGTGCTCTCTCTTTAATGTATCACCTTTCTACTCTTCATTTAAAATACTTCTTTACTTCTGAAAATAAATTCAATAACAAAAAATCAAAATAAAAGGTATATTGTATATTCTTGACCTCTAAAAATTAAAAACATGAGTATAAGG
>PVKC010006234.1:0-31522 GCA_004027635.1 Crocidura indochinensis | reverse complement strand
AGACCTTGATATCAGACCTGAAACCATAAAATACATAGAACAACACGTAGGCAAAACACTCCAGGACATTGAGACTACAAGCATATTCAAGGAGGAAAATGCACTCTCCAAGCAGGTGAAAGCAGATATTAACAGGTGGGAGTATATTAAGCTGAGAAGCTTCTGCACCTCAAAGGAAATAGTGCCCAGGATACAAGAGTCTCCCACTGAGTGGGAGAAACTATTCACCCAATACCCATCAGATAAGGGGCTAATTTCCAAAATATACAAGGCGCTGACAGAACTTTACAAGAAAAAAACATCTAATCCCATCAAAAAATGGGGAGAAGAAATGGGTAGACACTTTGACAAGGAAGAAATACAAATGGCCAAAAGATACATGAAAAAATGCTCCACATCACTAATCATCAGGGAGATGCAAATCAAAACGACTATGAGGTACCACCTCACACCACAGAGAATGGCACACATCACAAAGAACGAGAACAAACAGTGTTGGCAGGGATGTGGAGAGAAAGGAACTCTTATCCACTGCTGGTGGGAATGCCGTGTAGTTCAACCTTTATGGAAAGCGATATGAAGATTCCTCCAGAAAATGGAAATCGAACTCCCATACGATCCAGCTATACCACTCTTAGGAATATACCCTAGGAACACAAAAATACAATACAAAAACCCCTTCCTTACACCTATATTCATTGCAGCACTATTTACCATAGCAAGACTCTGGAAACTTCTGTCAATACCACTCAATGTCATGGAAAAAATGTTGACTGCTAACAGTCTCCTCTTTTGGGGGTTTAATTCATTTGCATTGTTTTCAATATCATTTTTTTGAAAGTAATTGACTTCTATTTCAGATAAACACATACTCATTCGGTTTCCTCTCATTTGTCTTCCCTGCATCTTCACTGGCAGAGTTATCCTGAGGATTTGTTTCTATTTCAGTAAAATGAGAAATAGACTAATAGCATGCCATGATGGTGATCATTTTTCTAGGGGATTGTCTCTGCTGACGAACTGACATCAAATATGTTAAATAGAGAATAAGCAGGATAACTCAGCTACCTTAAAGTACTCAAATAGTGACATAGTGAGAGATAAATCATTGTCTCAACAGAATGTAATTATCATTGGATTAACTTAAGCTGAGGGTAGAAGAGAAAGGAAATCCAAAAAGAAAAAAATCAATTTCACCATTTCCCCTAAAGCCTTTCATACCCAAGCCAACTCTTATCCAGTGGAGAGGAGTTGCAAAGAAGAAAAGAAGGAAGCAGAAGTGAGAGGGTTTCTGAGAAAAAAGAATAGAATATTTGAACTGATGCTTTGTGTGGACTCAGCAGTAAGCAAGTAGAAGTAGTAGTACCTTCAAAAATAACACTTTGGGGCCAGAGAGATGGGGTTTGGAGCGCAAACTACAGGGGCTGTAGCACTATTCATAATAGCTAACTCTATTGGACAACACTTTGGACAACATAATAGCCAACACTATTGGATACTTGAAACAATACAAATGTCCAGGAAAAGTGAATGGCACATATACAGAATTGTATATTTATTGACTATAAAAGAAAAAAGACCAAATCATGCAATTTGCTACTAAAAGAATGGAACTGAATTAAATTCACACTGAATTAAAGTGTTTCTCATATGTAGGATATAAATAAAAATAGTATGGGTATAGTAATAGTCAAAGACAATTAAATATGAGAACAATTTTACAGAACTAAGTTTACCAAGTATGGAGGCAGGAGCTGGTACTAGAGGTTGGTGGGAAGAGACATTGAGACCATAGTGGAGGGTGTGGAAACTCTAGTGGAGGATGTGTTATTGTGACACTGTATGCCTGGAACCCAATTATTAGCAGTATTGTAAGATGCAGTGTCCAAACGTTCTTAAAGATTGATAAATATAAAATAAATAAAAAGTACAGAGGTTAAGATATTTTCCTTGCATCAATTGACCCTGATTCAATCCTTGGAACTTCATGTATCATCAAGCACCATTGAATATGTCCCAAACCCATACATCCAACATTAATAATAATTACACTCTGCCTGGCTTATAGTAGGTAATCTCATACCACAGTTTCTATTTGTCCAAGATCTGTCTCAACTCAGATGACCTAAGAATTTGTCCATAAATGTTCAAGTTTGAGGGTTGGATGAATACCTCAGATATTTATTGAGCATCACAAAAATCTATACTTGGAGAAAAAAGAATGATTTACTGGATACTGTTTTCCCTCAAGTTCATATATCTTATCTATTCAAAAATATACTTGTGGAATGCTTACTATGAGCAAGATACTAACTAGTATGTGCCTTCTAGAGCTCAGTTGCAAAAAGTTCTCTTGAGTAGTGAAATGAATGAATGAATGCTATTTGTATCAACATATGTGAGTCTTAGAAACATAATGTTGAGGAAACAAACAAAAACAAGCAAGTTGCAAAATAATAAAAGCAGCATGATTTCATTTGTAAGAAACTAAAAGCTTGCAAAACTAAACAATATGTTATTCAGAAATGTAAGCATAAGGGATGTTACTATTATAAAAACAAAGAATAAGAAGCACAAAATTAAGATAGTGATTATCTCTAGAAGGTGGAGAAGAAAGGAAATGGGAAGAAGCACAAAGGATATTACATTGTTTTATCAGTATTCAAATATGTGGCAATTTCTCTTGGTGAGTTCCAAGATAAGTGAAACTTGGACACTCATGATAAATGTAAGCATGCACATCTATATATTCAATGAATGCACTTATATAATTATGTTTATATTAAAATATATTGTAGTCTCTTATTGAAAATCATTTAAAAAGAGCTAGGGTTAGAAATCATCTTTCAGTTGCTGAGAATTTAGTGATAGAGACTGACTTCCCATAGATAGCTGCATTTGAAAGTGAGCTGTTGGAAATTCTGTAGTTAATAAAGAATAAAGTACTGCAAGGTGAGGGAGAAATAAAATTAACAGCACATAAAAAGGCTTCTGCCCAGATTTTTAAGGAGGAATGAAATTATGGGTGACATAGCAATTAAGATATTCCTATAAAAGAAGAAACCCTTTAAATAATGTGTTTAAGACATGACTGAGGAAAGAGATTGAAGCTAGAATTGCTAAAAACTGTGTGTGTACGGGGTACAGTGGAAAAGTAGAGTGAGGATAATTTAGGGTTAACTTAATATCATGATGAGGAATTTTGTCTTGGACAAAATTCCAAGATAGTGCAGAAGTTAGAACCCATCTCTTATATCGTCATTGAACCATAGGCACAAATGGCCAAAAATCACTATGAGAGACTCCTGGATTCCTTGACTACCATCCCTCCGGCAAAAAGTTTTTATTTTGAAATCTCTGGGACTAGATCTTTTCTTTCACCCCTCCCCTCCCCTCCCATCCACTTTACTCCCCTCCCCTTCTATTCTCTGTCTTCCTCTCTCCTTTCCTCCCCTCTTCTCCCCCTTCCTTTTTTGCAGTGCCTGGGGATAACTGATCTATATCCTAGGCTCAGAAACTATCATTTTCTTTATCTTACCTTTTTGCCTTAATTTCATAATGGCATCTATATCTGTTCTATTTTGATCTGCATCTTTGATCTCAATAATTGTAATATAGCAGACATCTTCAGAAATTAACTGCATTTATTCAACATCCTTAGACCATTTGTCCTGGAGGAGAGTAGCAATCTTTGAGCTCTACAATTATTTCAATGAGGGCAAAGGATATATGCACAAACATACTTTTCCTCGGGACATGGACTACATGCTTGTGATTTAATTATATCAACATGGTAAGATAAAAGTGCCTGATATAGGGCCAGAGAGAAATACAGCAGGTAAAGAGATAGTCCACCCTACATATGCATAACCTGGCTTTGATCCCCAGAATCCCATTTGCACTTCCCCAGTGCCAAGAGTAATTCCTGAGTGCAGAGCTAGAGTAAGCCTTGAGCATCCCTAGATGTGCCCCCACCCCCCAAAAAAAAGTGCCTGCTTTAGAGCTGACCTGGTTTCAATACCTGGTACCACATAAAATCCCCTGAGCCTGTGAGAAGTAATTCTTGAATGCAGAACTAGGATTAATCCTGAGAACTACAGGGAGAGTCAAAATCAAAACCAAAACAACCACAACAAAAAAGTGTTTGGTTTATTATAGGTTCTTCCAGAGTTGGAGAGAGTACCATTGGGGTGCTGGATATAGGGGGCATGGTTGATTGTGGCCTCAGGTAGCAATTTGTTTGTTTTCTTAAAATAACGTAGAATTTCAGGTGGTGCCTTTGTCATTTTTTTTTTCCTGCAATGAGAGCTGTGGGCCAAATACATTTAGAAACATGTTAATGTTTCTTCACTTAAAAGCTTGGGGTCACACCCTGCTGTGTTTAGGGCTTACTCTTGGCTCTGTGCACAGGGATGGTGGAGGGACCCAGGTATAGGGAATAGGTATAGGGCCTGTGTCTGCCACAAGTAAAGTAAGCACCCTACCCACTGTGTTATCTCTTTGACTCCCATTATGGAGTCTCAATCTACTAGCTATCTTTAATTTTTTTGTTTGGTTTTTTTGGGGGGGTTGGGGGGGCATACCCAGCAGTGCTCAGGGTTTACTCCTGGCTGTCTGCTCAGAAATAGCTCCTGGTAGGCACGGGGGACCATATGGGACACCGGGATTCAAACCAACCACCTTTGGTCCTGGATCGGCTGCTTGCAAGGCAAACACCACTGTGCTATCTCTCCGGGCCACTCTACTAGCTATCTTTAAAACAAAGTTTACTTCTACTTGTTACATTAAAAAAAATAAAATAAAATAAAGAATTTTCCCAGTTATTTTTAAACAACTTTCTGAAGTTCTATTACTCTTTAGTGGAAACAGTTTACCAAATATATTCTAATCTTATTGGTGTTGAAACACTTGACTTTATTTTTTGTTTGTAACACTGTATTTAAATAATGGGAAAACTGAGGAAAGCATGAGTCGGATTTTTGTCTAAACCAAATTGTGCTTAAAAGCTTCATTTCTTGAGATTTGCTTTCTTGACATCTCTCCAGATAGTATCCTGAACATATTTTTGCTTAATTTAAGGCTCTTAGTCTTTGAAGTCTTATTATGAATGTGTGGTAATTTTAAATCCAGAAGAAAAAATTTTTTCTTCTAACTTAGTTTCTTTTCTTGATTTCTTGAAATCAAGCTTAATGACTGAAGCAACCAATCTGGAATTCCTCTTTGGGGAAATAACACTTTACTGGAGGGTGTTTATTTTTTAACTTTCAGGGATGTTTGGGGATTTCGTGATTACATGCCTACTGTTTCTTTGTTTTAGTTTTTTACAACCTCCTGATAATCCTCTAATTGCTACTTACACTATCTGATAACTACCTTTCTGTTAGGAATCTAGTGCCTTCTGAAGTTCAAGATATTTGGTCTTTACCTTGACAAAACACCAAGGTGTGCACTCACCTTTGCATAACAAAAAGCAATTGGATCTGTTCAGGTGTTTCTGTTGGGACAGGATGCTCTATTTAAGGAAGCTCCAGCTCATCATTTTGCAAAGGTTTTTACAATTCTTCCTCATGGTGGATAGCTAATGCTATAACTGCTTAGAGTTGAGTGAAAACCTGGTCTCTTGCCACTGAACAGTCAGAGCACATTGTCTGTGTATGTTGGCTTTCTTTTTTTTCGGGGGGTGGTGGGTGGGATGGGGACACACAAAGGTCAGCAAGCCATAGCAGCAGGTCTCTTTTCATTACTAATCACCAGCAGCATCTGAGGAGCTACCTCACAGTTTTCTCAGTTTGATCAGAACAAAGGTAACAATGCTGCTTGTCACCTACACTCTCTCACTTATGTGTTAGTTGCCTCTTCATTTGCTTCTGAAGAGAAAGCATCTGATTTATTGAACTGAACTACCATCAGGCAGCCATGTAAATCATTATGACTTTTTTCTCCACTGTCAGTCTTTCATTTTTCTTCATGACAAAGCAACTATTTGATCCATAATTCAAAGCATCTCTTTCCTATGCATCTGCATTACTTTTTTTTTTTTTTTTTTTTTTTTTTTTTTTTTTTTTTTTTGGTTTTTGGTTCACACCCGGCAGTGCTCAGGGGTTACTCTGGCTCCATGCTCAGAAATTGCTCCTGGCAGGCATGGGGGACCATATGGGGCACCGGGATTTGAACCGATGACCTTTTGCATGAAAGGTAAATGCCTTACCTCCATGCTATCTCCCGGGCCCATGCATTACTTTTTTTTTTTTTTTATCAACTCAGTTTTCTTAATTCTCTTCTTTTCATGCTCTCTCTCTATGTGTCCTCTTTAGGTAGTCAGTTTGATCATAAATAGTAGGTCCCAATATTTCCTCAGTTACTATGGAATTTCTATGATCTGTCTTTGTATATCTTTATTTAGTTTCTTAATAGGTTATTTTCAGGGCCAGTGCCCTGAAAGTCCAGAAAGTTCAACACATAGTTCAAACAATTAAGTATGTTCTGTCAGGTAAATGATGAATAATTTTGACACCTAGCTCCAACTGCTCTACCCAAATGATTCTCATAAGTGCTTTTACTCTTGAAAGGCCTCCCTCTGTGGTAGGTGGGGAAAATGAGAACTTGGGTTTTTAAGTAAACTATTTAAATTTTGTTCCAAAAAATTATCTTACTTAACTCATTACTGAAAGATTGATGAGAACTGTATATAAAGTTACCTTAAGAGCACAAGCAATGTAACTTTATATCAAAGTTATACTCTAGAATTTGAGTGAGTTGTGTTAGTTTGTTAAGTGAAAACAGGTCAGAAGATAGAGCCCCTCTTTTGGGGGGCTACTGAAATTCAAGTTGAACAGTAAAATCTATACAGTGAAAGAGAAACTAAGACACAGAGATTTGTTAAGCAATCTTCTGTCCAGGGCCAGGAGATGGCACAGCGGGTAGGGCATTTGCCTTGCATGCAGAAGGATGGTAATTCGAATCCCAGCATCCCATTTGGACGTCTGAGCCTGCCAGGAGTGATTTCTGAGCATAGGACCAGGAGTAGCTCTGAGCACTGCTGGGTGTGACACACACACACACACACACACACACACACACACACACACGAAAGAAAAGAAATCTAAGGGGCCCAAGATAACTATGATGCAGTAAAGTCCACTATTACAGATACCAGATATGACCTACAATCTTTCAAGAATCTGGAGCAATGCAGTGACCTGTATTTATTATTTGAAGATGCACAATTTTGTATATCTGAAATTTGAATCTCTTTGCAGCTGATAATCTAGCATAGTTTAATCCTTAATTTTTTTCTTAGTGATACATCACCTAATGTTATTCTTACCCTGGGTCTCAATATCTAAGTTTGTTTTTTTTTGTTTTTTTTGTTTTTTTTGTTTTGGTTTTTGAGTCACACCCGGCAGTGCTCAGGGGTTACTCCTGGCTCCATGCTCATAAATCGCTCCTGGCAGGCACGGGGGACCATATGGGGCACCAGGATACGAACCGATGACCTTTTGCATGAAAGGTAAACGCCTTACCTCCATGCTATCTCCCGGGCCCCCCTAAGTTTCTAATATACCAAGAGTGTTTTGTTTTGTTTTGTTTGGCTTGATTTGGTTTGGTTTTTTGGGCCACATCCAGTGATGCTCAAGGGCTATATATGTACTCAGAAATTGCTCCTAGGTTGGGGGACCACATGGACCCTGGGGATAGAACCAAGGTTCATCCTAGGTCAGCCGCATGCCAGACAAATGCCCTACAGCTGTGCCACCGCTTTGGCCTGCCAAGAGTTATTCTGGGATCTATAAACTTCTTTGGTTTATATATTTTATTCCTAAGATCTTTCTAATTAAAACAAATTGATCAGTAGTAAATAAATTTAGACACATGCATAATTTAGTACACTTTGCCCAAATACAAATGCTATCTCCATGATATTAAAAAAATATGATCAGGTGGGAAGACAGAAGGCACTGAGGAAATGAAAGAAAACAATCAGATTTATTTAGGGCTGACAGAGATGTGAGAGGAGGAATCTTTGCAATCTGTCTCTGATCTTTCCATGTATGAAAGACTGCAAATACTGTGCTATTCACATGACAAAGTGTCAAGGCATTATTTTCTCTTTCTTTCTTTAGCCACTGCTCTTTTCTAACTGATTTATCTTTACAATCTGCATTGAGAAGAGAATATTCCTTTCTTTGTGGTACTAATTTGGTAGTAGTGACTGACTGTAGTTACACAGTGGGAGAACGGAAAATTCAAAGGCCATCCATTCTACTTTTCGTCTCCCAGCTGGTCTCCAGTAATCCTTAGCAATCCTTCCTGTGGATGATCAGAGTGTAGAGAGGCCAGCACGCCTCCCAGGGCATGGAGGAGAAGCAGAATCATGTGTTTCTAAATTGATCTGACAGATTAGAGTGCTGCCCTGCATTATTGCAACTTGTATTTTGACACAGTGACTTACCAAGAAATATGGCCAATAGTCAGGAAAGTAATCTTTGGCTGAGAAAGGCTGAAATTTGTCAGAATTAGAGAATGACATGATATTTTTACATTCTTATTTGATTTGATCACCTGATGCAAATGGTTAATGTTTCAACAGTGAAAGGGAGATCATTATTTTTCAATACTCCCTAGTGCTTAGCACTGTGCTTGGTCCTTCATACATGTATGAGTAGATTTCTCTCTCTCCTCTCTCTCTCTCTCTCTTGCCTTCCTTCCACCCTCCCTCCCTCCTTCCCGCTTTCCTTCCTTCCTTCCTTCCTTCCTTCCTTCCTTCCTTCCTTCCTTCCTTCCTTCCTTCCTTCCTTCCTTTCTTCCTTCCTTCCTTCCTTTCCTTTAATTTCCTTTCCTTTTCTTTTTGTTTTTAGGCCACACCCAGCAACACTCGGGTTATTCCTGGCTCTGTGCTCAGAAATTGCTCTTGACAAGCTTGGGGGACCATATAAGTTGCCAGAAATTAAACTCAGGTCTGTTCTGGGTCAGTAGTTTGCAAGGCAAATGCCCTACCATTGTGCTGTCACTTTGGTCCTCTTTCTTTCTTTCTTTCTTTCTTTCTTTCTTTCTTTCTTTCTTTCTTTCTTTCTTTCTTTCTTTCTTTCTTTCTTTCTTTCTTTCTTTCTTTCTTTCTTTCTTTCTTTCTTTCTTTCTTTCTTTCTTTCTTTCTTCCTTCCTTCCTTCCTTCCTTCCTTCTTTTCTTTCTCTCTTCGTCCCTTCCTCTCATCCTCCCTCCCCTCCCTTCCACTCCTACTTCTCCTCCCTTCCTCCCCCTCAGTCCCTCCCTCCTTCCCTCTCTTCCCTTTCTCCCCCTCTGCCCCTCCCTTGCCTCCTTCCCTCAAGATGATTCCTGGCTGCATGCCCAGGGACCTCTTCTGGTGGTACTTGGAGGAACATATGTGGTGCCAGGAATCAAACCCAGGTTAACTTCATGTAAGTTTTAACCTCACTGTATCATCTCTCTGTTCCTTGATCTCTAAATATGATAATTATGATGCCAAGCATTCACAGAGAAAAACAGTGTTCCTTACTTTTTTACATCTGGCTCCAATATGCATCTTAGAATTTATTTTGGTCCAAGTTTATGCTTTTTTTTTACCCCCTCCCTCCCTTATGCTTTTTTTTTTTTAACAAAATGAATCTTGCTGGAAGAATGGGTGAGTAGGTGACTAATGCAGTAATTTCTTTTATTCTTTCCTCATTCTTTTTTTTTGGGGGGGGGGTCACACCCGGCAGTGCTCAGGGGTTACTCCTGGCTCCATGCTCAGAAATTGCTCCTGGCAGGCATGGGGGACCATATGGGGCACCGGGATTCGAACCGATGACCTTTTGCATGAAAGGCAAACACCTTACCTCCATGCTATCTCCCGGGCCCCAACCATCAATATTTCATCTTCAAGGAAATGTCTGCTCATTTCTTCTTCCCATTTTTGGGTGGGGTAAAATGGGTTTTATTGTTGCTCTTCTTCTTGCTAAGCTCTACCAGTGCCTTGTCTGTAATAGATATTAACTCCTTATCAGATGGGTATTGAGAAAATAGCTTCTCCCATTCCATGGGAAGTCTTTGTTTCCTAGTCCCAATTTACTTTGAAATGCAGAAGCTTCTTAGTTTCATGAACAAGTTTGCAATTGTGAATAAAAGAACCCCTCCAAAAATATAGTAAAAAGAAAAAAAGAATTTGATGAAGAAGAAAGGAAGGAAGAAAGTGAGTGAGGGAGGAAGAAACATGAGAATTGTCAAAGTCACTATAACTGAAGATTTTATATATTAAACTGCGCTTACTTGGGCAGTCATGCCTAGGAGGGGTCCTTGGGACACTGGTAGAGGGAAGCAGGATCTCTCATATGTATGTGATGTTGGAATAGCATATACTTGACAAGTGTGATTAATAATATTATAAATCCCACTCAAGGAAAATTTGTAATGAGAAAAATAAATTAAATAAAGGTTAATATATAAATGAAAGATATGAGAAGACACCTACCTATTACCCCTCACTTCTCTCCTTTGCCCCCTTGTATTCTTAATGTCAAATGGCACCAGAAGATAAGAAACATGATCAAAGTATGTATTAACTATGAAATAAATACCCCCAGTCTGTTTTGTGTTTCTGACTCTGTAAATAGGATTGAAAGAAGGAAAAGACAAATTATGAGCTGCCTCCAGAATAAAGTGTGGTGTTGGAGGAAGAAAAGGAAAGCTGTGATTATTTTCCTCAATTTTATGAATGCAGCAGAGCTCAACCTAAGACTCAACCTAAAATCTGATTCTTATAGCCACTGGATCATATAATTCAAGAACTGGCTCTTTTGTCTCTACCGTCCTTTTGTTCCAAATTCCTGCCCTCATGACTCATTAGGTAGTGTCTAGGAACTTGGGACACAAGGACAAGTGCAGTAGGGATAACCATTGAACTGCTCCTTCACTTTCTGCCACTGTCTTCCAATAGGTCATGTTCTGCTGACACCCTTCTGCAGGTCCATACAGCTTGACAATAAGTTGTGCACATCTCATAGGCTAGAATGCAAAAATATATACTTCTGGGATTTCCTTCCCCAAGATGTCAAGTACAATCAGTATGACAAATACGTAGCTGCCCTAATTTCTCCTGCAGAGAATATTCACCTTAATTTCAGCATAATGAGAGAAGCCTCAGTTCACATTTAAATTTATATTTCATTTAGAGATTGCATGAAGCAGTTGGTTAGTGTTCGGTTTTGTCTTTCACATGCACTTTTTTCTATAGTTTTCTATTCTCCATTAACTTGATGGAAAAACACAGATGATTTGAGCCAGACTCTGCAATATCCAATTCAACCTCACTCAGGTGATACATACAACCTAGCATACTTCATTTAGGAATTTAGTGATGGAACTAAGACAAATTACAATGCAGAACACTGGCATTTGCCTGGGGTGGATTTTTGTTCCAATTGCATGGAAAGAGGATAATGAAACTAGATGATCATGTAAGGGAACATTTATGGAAATTCATGTTGAACAAAAGAATTCTTAAGTGTACGCAATCTATGAGAGAAAGTCGAGCTCATTGTGATATAAACTTTTTGGAGAGGAGCATGACTAAATGAAATTCATAACAGAAAAAATGAAAAACTCAAAGCAACACTATGGAAACCTACAAGTCTATTCTGTAATAAATTATTTAAGACTATCATAGTAGTTCTGAGCTGCAGGATGTGGGTGGAAAATTAAACAATAGAAATCATGTTATAGAGCTTTATACTTTTATACATATTTGACAGATATCCGTTGTAAGTGCTCTTTCTTCCCGATGATTTGTAAGGAGGTAAAATGCCAGGTGGTATCCTCGGGCAAAGAGCTGTGAACACATTTGTGAATAACATTCCTATGTTGCTTTTTATTACCAAAGATGATTGTTTAAGATATAATAGCATCTATGAGTAAAGCCCTTTAAAAATATGAAGATGTGGGTAGATTTAAGAAAGCAAACATATCATCCTAAGGAACTTCAATATGTGAATTCTAATTTGCTAACATGTGATAGTATGACCTTGAGAGAAAAGTAAAACAGGAAGGACAGTTTCTTTATTGCTATTTTCTCACTTATGTTCCTGGCCTGAATAATGATTTTAGCCTTGGTAAGTCATTACTGAATATTTTGTATGTCTAACATGCACTACTTGAGCCACAGTTAAAAATATGATGACACCACTATAGCTGTGGAAGCAGATTTCTTGAATTTTCTAAGGTCTTGAAATAACAATCAAGTAAAAATTAGTTTACTTCATTCATATTATAAAATGTACTCATAAAATCTTTAATGACTTTACTATATAAAGATAATTTTTCCATTTAATAACTAATATGCATGAATTAATTTGTTTTAAATTAGTCATGCAAAATGCATATCTATCAATATAGAGTAATATGTTTTATAATAGTATCACTATATATAATTTTTGTTTTGTTTTGTTTTTTGGGTCACACCCAGCAGTGCTCAGGGGTTACTCCTGGCTCTATGCTCAGAAATCGCTCCTGGCAAACTGAGAGTACCATAGGGGATGCAGGGATTTGAACCACCATCCTTCTACATGCAAAACAAATTGCCTTACCTCCATGCTATCTCTCCCGCCCACTATTAATATTTTTAGGCTTACAAATATTAGGCATGCTGCACCACAAAAATACTTCTTAGAGTACCATTGTCCCTCCACCACCATCTATAGTTGTTTTTCTCTCTATCCACTTCCTTTGCTTGACAGAATCAGTTCTGCTGGCAGAGTCGTAGGATCTATTTACACTGAACATCATCTATTCTATTTCCTTGCTTTGCATCTTTGTTCTATCCTTTGTTTTACATCTGTCTATGAGGGAGCTCATTCAGAATTTATTAGTCTTCTATTTCACTTTATTTAACCCTGTGCCTTCCAGTCCCACCCAAGTAATAAGCAAAGGCAAGATTTTATCTTTTATTATAATTGAGAAACATATATGGCATTACATATATATAAAGTATATTATGCCACAATTTCCTTATCCACTCATGTTGTTGGTTGCTTGTGTTATATCCATATCTCAACAGTTTTAAGTAGAATTGAAATTAACATATATCATTTTTAACTTAATGTTAAAAGAGTGGAGGAGTGGTTGGGTCATGCAGAATTTCTATCTTCCTTTTTTAATCTGTCTTCATGTTTTACAAATCACCATACTGTCTTCTATTGTGACTGAACAAATTTCTATCTTTAGTGAATGATGATTCCTTTTTCACTATCCCTGTCAATACTTATTTCTGGTCTTTTAAATTTTTTTGAGGGGGATTAAGAGGGTGTCAGAACCTTACCCAGAAATGCCGAAGGCTTATTCCTTGCTCTTTGCTCGGAGCTCACTCCTGGTGGTACTCAGGAAATCATATGTGGTACTGGGAATCAAACCAAGATTGACTGCTCACAAGGCAAACACATAATCCATGTATTATCTCTAGTTCCTTTTGGCTTTTTGATGTAGACCATTCTCAGTCATGTGAGGTGATAACTCATTGTTAGTTTGATTTGCATTTTCCTGATAATCAGAGCTGATAAGCTGTTTTTCATATATTTATTTGCCATCCTTGTTTCTTCTTTGAGGAAGTATATATTAAAATCTTTCCTCCATTTCTTTATGGGGTAGTTTGTTCTATTGTTCAGTTGTGTGGGTGCTTTGTGTTTTGGATATCAGTCGTTTGTCAGTTATGGAGTATATGAATATTTTTCCATTCAGTAGGGCTTTATATCAATTTATTCATTTTAAAAATATTTTGATGTTTTAGGGGCCACATCCAATGATGCTCAAGGACTATTTCTGGCTTTGTACTCAGGAGTGAACCCTGCAGTGCTCAGAGTATCCTATGTGGTGCCTATGTTTTATGGAATGCAAATGCCTTGCCTCCTCTACTATCTCTTTGATCCCTTAGCACCATGGTTTTAAATGAATATTTCTATATTTTTAGGTTTTTTGCATCACACTCAGTGATACTCAGGGATTGCTCCCGGCTTTGCACTCAGCAATTACTGCTGTTGATGCTCAGGGGATCTATGAGATGCTAGGAATTGGACCCCAGGAATTGGCACATGAGAGGCAAACTCCTGACCCTCTCTGTGCTATCTCTCCAGCCACTAAGTGTATTATTTTGATTTGGGCTTTAGATTGTGCTTTCAGGACTTGATGCTTAACAGTCTTGTAATTTACTCATTAAGAAACTAGCTAGATTAGATTTTAAATTTTTAGCATTCTGTTTCTAAATGACAAAAGAGAATGTTTTAGGCAGTTGGGTGCAAGCACATTTCAGATAACACACTGGAGACTTTAATAGTCTTCGTGCCATCTGTTAAAAAAGAAGATTATATATTCATTATATATTCACTTTCGAACATTTTTTTAAATGCTAGAGACATCTTGAGGTGCTATATAAGAATATCAATTTCATAAAAGTTATTACATGGAGCCTCTCAGGTTAAATTGATATAGTTATCATTTTTATGTTTCTCCGGCACATTTCTCCTAATATATTTGCTACTGTCTTTAACTGGTAGCCCACTAGCTTTGCAAATAAAATGGCATGAGTGGGGAACACTGGAAAACTATTGTCAAACTGTCACAGGTCCAGTTGTTGAGCAAGGAAGCATCTCAGTGTCCCACTCATGAGCAGAGTCCTTTCTTCCAACCCTTTCTCAACTGTCATTGGTCAGAGGCTCTACCGCTACTTCCCAATAAAGGGGAAATAGATGATAGTAATTTTTCATTTATTGATTTAAAAAAAATCAAAGCAGATGCCAAAACTGCTCCAATTGTAAACCTTCTGGAAGATTCTGCAAATCCTAGGATATTTGTCATTTAGGAATTACTGCCTTTGCCTCCTCCTTGTCTGCTCCCATTGTTCTGGTTTAGAGATTACAAACCCTTCATCTTCTTGGCTAACAATATCAGGAAAGATTCGAGTTGACTCAGCAAATATTGAAAAATATTGACCATACATACAGAAGGTATCTGGTAGGGAAAACTTCACCATTTGCTAAGTTTCGTGAGCAAATATTAAAAAAAATTAACAAAGCATCATTTTGTGTGAAGGAAGAATATGTCCTGATACAAATTCTTTTTGCTTATCTTTTGCCCTTCTCTTTCAGTTGGTGCTCCTGTTATTGCAATTTCTGGAGGTAGTGAACATACGTGATTGTGGTGCTGGTGGGGGGGTAGACTATGCAATTGAAGTGTTCCCACACTCAGCTTTGGTGCTCCCAGAAGTTGCACATTTCCTTAAAGTTACTTCTTAGTAATGCATGTTAGGGAACTCATTCATTTATAGTTATTGCAGTTCACAGGGCTTACTATTTGTATTTGTATTAACGACATTAATATGAATGTATTAGTGTTGATATTTGTGTTTTTTAATTGTGAGATGCTATTGCATCTCACTCAGCACTACAATGTCTTTTTTTGGGGGGAAGGGTCACATCTGGTCACACTCAGGGGTTACTCTATGCTCAGAAATTGCTCCTGGCAGGCTCCAGAGACCATACGGGTTGCTGGGATTCGAACCACCGTCCTTCTGCATGAAAGGAAAACGGCTTGCCTCCATGCTATCTCTCTGGCCCCACCACTACAATGTCTTATCACTCTGCGACTTTACCTAGGTTCTTTCTTCACCATAATTCCCTCTCTGTTCTTTCAGTTTCTTTCAGTAAACTGAGTTACACGAGTATTGTCTTAGGGATTGTTCTTTTCTTTTTTTTCTTTTGTTTGTTTGTTTGGGACAACAAATAAACTGGTAGTGCTCATGGGTTACTCCTGACTCTGTGGCTCAGGACTCTCTCCTGACAGGGCTCAGGTGGCCATATGAGGTGCCAGCGATTGAACTAGATTGGCTGCAGTTAAGGCAAATTCCCTGACTCTTTCTTATTGTTCTGGCCCCAGGACTTGTTTTGTAACAGGACATTGTTGCTGTTTTTTTTTTTTCATATTTATTTCACATATGAGTATTACTGTCTTTTATTTGGTTATTTATTTACTTATTTATTATTTCCTTCTGACTTATTTTGCTTATGATACCCTTATGTCCTGTCGTTGCATTCAAGTTGTAGCAAAATGAAATGTTTCCTTATATTTAGTAAATTCCGTTGTATATATATCATAGTTTATTCATTCATTTTTTGTTGATTACTGAATTGATTCCAGATATTGATGATTGTAAATAGTGTAAATAGTGTTACAAAGAGTATTGGTGTTCATGTATGTTTTCAAATTAGTGCTACTGTTTTATGGGGATATTTTTAGTGATATTGGAATAAAATAAGGACTGGAACTACCATATCATAAGGTAGTTCTATATATTTCCATTTTATTATTTTTTTGTGTTTTGGCCACACCCTATGACACTCAGGGGTTATATGTACTCAGAAATTTCTCCTGGCTATGGGACACCAAGGATTGAAACAAGGTTTGTCCTGGGTCAGAAGTTTGCAAGGCAAACACCCTTCTGCTGTGCTATTGCCACGACCTCATATGTCCAAAGTTTTGAGAAATCACTGTACTGGCTTTTATAAGGACTGAACTAGATTATATACCCAACAACAGTGGATGAGAGTTCCTTTTCTACCTTTCCTGCCAGCTATGATTGTTTTCAGGCTTTTTTCATATAGACTATTCTTACTGGTATAAGGTGACACCACAAAGTCATTTTGATTTGCATTTTTCAGGTAATTACTGATTACCAACATTCTTTTTACATGCCTGTTTATCATCTGTACGTCTTTGGGAAGTATATGTTAAACTGTTATTTCTATTTTGTTGTCTAGTTTTATGTATGATTTTTTGAATGCTTTATATATCCTGATTGTGTCAGAATATACAGCCTTATGTCAGATAAATGGTGTGAAGTTGTAATTAAAAAAACATTTTTTACTTTACTTAAGCACTGTGGTTTACATATTTGCTCATAATACAATTGTTTCTACCTTTATATGTTTCAGCACTTAATCAATTTTACCCCCGATATAAAATTCCCTCTACCATTGTCTCTGGATTCCCACCCACCCCCAAGCTTGCTCCATTCCAAGGCACAAAAATTTTTAGTTTTTATTGCTTGTTTACAACTAAGTGATATTACTTAGTTGATAAAATTAGTGAACAAAAACTTCACAAAAGAAAATTTGTGAAAATTGTATATCTTCTAATGGTGGTTGGTTTTTTTTTTTTTTTTTTTTGGTTTTTGGTTTTTGGGCCACACCCAGTGACGCTCAGGGGTTACTCCTGGCTATGCGCTCAGAAGTTGCCCCTGGCCTGGGGGACCATATGGGGCACGGGGGATCGAACCGTGGTCCGTCCAAGGCTAACGCGGTAAGGCAGGCACCTTACCTTCAGCGCCACCGCCCGGCCCCTAATGAAGCGATTTATCAATTTAGAAATCGATTTGATTGTTTATGACTTCCTTTTTGGTTTTTGGGGCACACCCGTCAGTGCTCAGGATACCTTCTGGCTGTGTACTCCGAAATAGCTCCTGGCACGCATGAGGCGTGGCGTATGGGACACCGGGATTTGAACCAACCACCTTTGGTCCTGGATAGGCTGCTTGCAAGGCAAACGCCACTGTGCTATGTCTTCGGGTCCTTCTAATGGTGTTGTTAAGTCATTGTCTGAAACTTTCTTTTAGTTGCTAGTTGATCATTTTGGGTTTGACTTTATTAACCTTAGGTGGCTTCGTTGCTACTTTGACTTCTAATTTGATTATTTTGTACTGATGTGTCAGTATCGAAAAACTTTAAGGTGCCTTGCAACTTTGTATGCAGTCGAACACTCCAGGTGTTCCAGGGTGTGCTACTGACATGTTGTTGATTGTAAGACATTTCTGTGGCTGCCATGACTTCCAGAAGTATAGAAGGTCAGGACCAGGGAGAGAGGGAAGCTGCCTGCATTCACTTTGAGAAGACCCTAGAGATCTCAGTACTCCAAACCTGGAGTTTTGGTAGTTTAGATATATCTATAGAAATCAATGCTAAGGGGCTAGAGTGATACCACAGAGGGTAGGGCGTTTGCCTTGCATGCAGCCGATCCAGGTTCAATCCTCAGCATCCCATATGGTCTCCAAGAACCTTCAGGAATGACCCCTCAATGAAGAGCCAGGAGTAACCCCTGAGCACCGCTGAGTGTGACCCCCCCAAAAATCAGTGGTAAAGTGATGAAGTTGGACCATTGGAGTAGTGGTGATTGGTAGCTGTGGGTTCAGCTGTTACAGCTTCAGCAAGGAAGGGACTTAACCTCTCCCTCTTCCTGAGAGAGCTTCAATTTTCAGCTGTGGAGCCAGTGTACTCATGTTTTCTCATGGCTTGGTTTACATCTCTTCTAAGAATAAAATGAGTCTATGGAGCTGGCTGATAAACAGACACAGTGGTGGCTGTGGAGCATTTCTTGAAAATACTATTATTATTTTTTGTGTGTGGTTTTTGGGTCACACCTGGCAGTGCTCAGGGGTTACTCCTGGCTCCATGCTCAGAAATTGCTCCTGGCAGGCACGGGGGACCATATGGGGCACCGGGATTCGAACCGATGACCTTTTGCATGAAAGGCAAACGCCTTACCTCCATGCTATCTCCCGGGCCCCGAAAATACTATTTTCTATTCAGTGTTATCAGTGTTATTTTTGACAGTTCCTTGAACAGTTCAGAATCCTTTTGTTCGATTTAGTTCCTTTATTTATATTTGTTTCTACTTTATCAGTGAAGTTGGATCTCTAGTGTATATAATAGAGTTCTATGTACATTTCCCTTGCATTTTATAGCTTTGGAACTAAAATAAGGTTTTTAATCAATTTGAATTAACCTTTGTATATAGTGTGAAATTTTGTTCTTTCTTTTTATTTTTACATATGACTAAACAGTTTCCCTGTCATCATTTGTTAAAGAGAACTTTCTTCTTCCATTCAATTCATCTAACTCAGCTGTTTTTAAATAAATATCTGTAGATAGGAGGATGTGCTTCTGGGCTCTCCTATTCCATTGCTCCGAGTGCCTACTTTAATATAGTTCCCCAATGTTCTGCTTTCTTATAGCTTTATGGTATAGTCTAAAGTCAGAAATTGCAATATATGCCATCTTTTTTTCCTAAATATTGCTTTGGCTATTTATTTGGAGAGGTTGTTTGTTTTTGTTTTTGTTCTTTTTATGTCTGTGATCAAGCATCTCTCCTCATGGTGCTTGGGGTACCATATGAAAATGGGATTGATTGTATGCAAAACAAGCACCTCCTAGCCACATAATTAAAAAAAATATGCGAGGGTCCTGATAATACTGCTGTAGCATGCTTGCCTTGCATGTCGCCAACCCAGGTTCTGTCCTTTATGGTTGCCAGGAATAACCACTAAGCATCACCATGTGTGGCTCAAAAAACAAAATTAATAAAACATTAAAATAAATAAATAATTTATTCATTTTTGGGAGGGGCCACACCCAGTGATTCTCAGGGGTTACTCCTCATTATGTACTCAGAAATGTCTCCTGACTTGGGGGACCACATATGGGATGCTGGGGGATTGAACAGCGGTCCATCCTAAGCTAGTGTCTTACAACTCCACGCCAACACTCTGGTCCCAAATAAAAATTTTAAATGTGGAAAATTTATATTCTTCCACTTCCAAATAATTTTATAATGTTTAAAGTTTCATAAAGAAAAACATGGGCTTTTTGGTTATGCCTTTTTACATTCATTTAACACATAAATACATTAATGACCATTGAAGCTTGATATAAAACACATGCCCTTAAGGCAATTTAACCAGTGTGTATTTGAAGTATATAACTATATAACTATACCAAGTTACTTCCTGACTTGAAGCTTCAGTTTTATCAGAATTTTAGAGGAAAAAAGCTAAATCATGATCGGTTGTACTAGATTTCACAGAAGAGCTGTTTGCAGCCGTGGAAGTGTCTCCAAGGACTGAATGCTTTTTCCTATTTGATGCTCTTTCATATAAATCTGATTTGGAAAAAACTCATTGTTGCTGCCTTTTCCTTGACAAAAGCTATAACAGCAAGTCAGCATCCATTTGTTAAGAAAGGCTCATCTCAAGTCTGAAGTGGCCTCTCTTCTTTATTGGCTTTGTTCTCTTATCCATCTAATTGTTCCTCAGAATTCCAAATGCTTGTCCTTTGTTTTGGTGTGATGACCAAAAGTTCATTCAAATTTTACAAAATATAAGCAGAATAATTGAGCCACCCCTAAGTCCCTCAACCGTGGTTGTTCTTTAACACCCTAATTTTAACGAATAGCAACTTCTACTTGGCCAGACTAAGAACTCAGGTTCTATCTTTGGCTTCTTTCACTGCTCAAAGTGATTCATGAGTAAATACTGGATTGTGCCACCTTAATCCTGTTGGTTGTGCCACCTATTTCTTCCCACCTCTATGACCAACATCTAAGCCAACATCTTGTCTTACTTAAATTACTGTACTGACCACAGAAGTTTAAAAAGTTAGGAGTTCATTGTGTAGTTCAAGTAGATGTCCTGCTCCAATGTCTAGGGTTTTCCTTTATCTGTGTATGATGCTACCTGATGACTGTCTCTTGATGACTGATCCAGTGTTTGATAAGTCCTATCCCTTGCAATTTGCTTACCTCCAGTTCTTGCCCACACACTGTTCTATATCCAGTGTACACTTTCCTAGTCTGAAATCTCTAGCTGAATCCTGTAGTCCAAGACCCCTGATGGGGGCTTGATGGACCCCTAACATGTTGTGGGGCTTCCGTAGGATCAGCAATTCCCTCTTCCCTTGGCTTTCCTTGTGTCCACCATGGCCACATGAGCATGGGTGAGAGAATGCTGGGTGAGGTACTGCTACCACCCTGTCTCTCTGAGTGTAAGAGACATATCAGGTTCTGTTGTCCAGGCATAAGTGAGGAAAAAGGAAAGTAGAGGGAGGTAGATGGAGAGAGAAAAAGAGAGACCAATATTTAAGTGAATGACTAGCTCATCTGGCACCCACTTTCCTCTCTGTCAGTATCAGTATATTTTAACATATAAGCTATATAGTCTAGTTTTCAACATTGATTATTGTATCCCAAAGAGTAGACATTTCACTTAACTGTAACATTGGAGAAAGAGAAGAGATTTGGTGGGAAGAGAATTTGGTGGAAAAGAATTGAACAAATTTACAGAACCTGGGCACAGCAGTAGAGCATTTGCCTTGCACGTGGCTGCCCAGGATGGACCTGGCTTCAATCCCCAGCGTCCCATATGGTCCCCTAAGCCAGGAGCAATTTCTGAGCGTATTGCCAGGAGTAACCCCTGAGCATCACTAGGTGTATCACAAACGCCTCCCTCCCCCGCAATTTACAGGATCTGTGCCTATTTGCCTCCACATTGTGTTAGTGTGTGTGAGTGATACATTTTAAGTATTTCTACATTTACTTATCTAACATTCTTAAGAGAATGTTCTTTGGCAAATGAAAACATGTCGGTGTTTCACCTGTATCTTTCTACAGGAACTACTAAAATACTCCTAGATTAAATTTGGAACATGTGTGTTCATTTGATTATTCAGTTTCTTAGGTGACTCTGCCCTGTTCTCTCTTGTTTTTACAGGTGATCTGCAACTCTTTCTCCATCTGTAATGCGGAGATGCAGGAAGTTGGGGTTGGCCTCTATCCGAGGTAAGTCAATGGTATTTCATTTATTTTTCTTCCTAGCTCCCCCAAGTTTTGGGAAGTAGTTAGTAAATCTACTATAACAGTTGGTTCAGGCATCAAGCTTGAAACTTAATGCTAGATTACAAGAAAATAGATGTTAAGTTAAAGAAAATGATTTTATAACTCAAATATACCATGATAGTAACAAAAAGGCAGACCTCAGTCCCAAATTCTTGTTCACAGGAACTTTGAGGTAAGAAGTTGGGGATTGTGGATTAAAATAAACCACCAGACTGACTTTTGGTCACTCACCTCTTCTGTGATCTGATTTCCTAATGTTCAAAGCTAAGTCACATGATTAGTTCACTAGATTCATAGTACTGAACCAGATGGATTGGTTTAGTGTGTGTGGTTTAGTGTGTTTCAGCCCATTTCTCCTTTGTTTACTATGGTTTGTTTTGGATTATATCCAGCAGTGCTCAGGGATTACCTCTGCACTCAGGAATTACTCCTAGTGTCAACCCAGTTTCTGTGGAGAGCAAGAAACTGCTAAGGTTTGGCCCTCTAAAGTGCCAGTTTCTAAGATAATCTTTATCGCTGAACTACTAGGTTAGTCTGACATGTGAACTCAGATGCCATTTTTTTTTCAAATGCAAACAGTTGTTCTTAAATTGTGATCTGAGGAATCACTTTTTGTTATTTAAGCAGACATTATAAATTATAAGATTATTGGTAGTTAGTCTCATAAAGTGTTAACAGAGGTCCTGCAGAGATATAACCAGAGAGGTAGCATGCTCAAGATTCTGAATTTGATCTGCTGCATTGCATGGCACCCCAAGCACTGTTGGCTGTAACCCCACACTTGGGAGGTCCTTTGTAAAGAAAGCAAGTGGTCACATAGAATGGTTCAGATCAAGGGGAGGGGGCTGCTAAGTTCAGATTTTCATGGTCAAATTCAGTTACCACTTACTTGCATGTAAGTGGAGAAATAATTTCACTTCATGTATAGTGTCTTCATCTGTAAATGATTCTTATAAGATTAACATGATAATTAAATGGGTGAACATTGTTAAGTGCTAAGACAGTGATTTATAGAGAGTAAATGTTCAAATTATTTATATTTATTATTATAAATAATGGGGCAGCTTAAATTTTTCCCTTCTACAGATGGTATTTTTAAAAAATAGTGCTTCCAAGGAAATGAAATGACTGGGTCTTGGCATGGAATGCATCAGGGCCTAGTTAGCAAGACATCCCCAGCTTTCTCTTTTAGAGGAAGTACACTAATTATTCTTTATAAGACATTCTTTTAAGACATTCTAACAAAGGTGGCAATTCCTGCACAGGAGCTCAATAAATGAGTTCCTATGTAGGAAAGGTCAGTGGGATCTTGGCTTCAGTGATTACTGCTGCATCCTTTTGTCTCAGATTATATTGAAAGATTATTTCTTTCAAAAAATACCAAGGCAATTTTGGCTACATCATTACATTGGCTGCTGTCTCTGCTGACACCTACAAACCCCGACAATAAGCCTTAGAAAATGCCCTTATTAGCAAACTGCAGTTCTTAGACTCCATATTGGGTAGTATTTAGCTTTCTATGAAGTGATCTTAGGACAATACTATGATGGTCTCCAGAGTTCAGCCAACCTAATGGCCATCTCCCCAAATCAAAGTGTTGTTTGCCCATTGCACTTACTATATGTAAAGTTTTGACTATTTACTGAGCCATACTGATCTCCTTTTTTAATTACTTTTTTCTTTCAGTATGTCCTTGCTCAATCACAGCTGTGACCCCAACTGTTCAATTGTGTTCAGTGGGCCCCACCTCTTACTGCGTGCAATTCGGGATATACCTGCTGGAGAAGAGGTAAAAACCTGTGTTTTGTATTGCCTAACTTTACACATGACCCTCCCTAAAACCTATATCCCTAAAGCTATGCCCGAGGGACAGCTCCTCTTTGTGTTTCTACTAAGGGAAAGAATCCTTAATGTTACTGACTTATCCATCTTTCCTTCTCCCAAATTAAAAATGGTTGGGGACTGACCTGATAGCTCAATAACAAGAGGCGTGTGCCCTGGCATGTTTCAAGGCCCAATCTGGAACTTCAACACACTATTGGTCCCCCACTCCAAACATTTCTGGGATGAATAGTGCTGTATTATTGACCTTTCAAAGCATTGGAATGTAGGCCCTAGTTGTTCTCTAGACCTCTAAATAATACTTGAACGTCATTCCACTACCTCTATCCCAAACCCACAAACTGAAGGGGTGATTTTCTTTTAAAACCACTATTTCTCTGGATGATGATAGTCCCCATCGTACATGTAGGAGAGAAAACACAAGACTGTGTACACTTGATAGCTCAGCAATCTTCACCTATCTGGAATTGGTTGTCCTTCCTTGCTCAGAGAGACAGACCAGCTGGTGAGTGAAGTCCCCAGGGCCGGCTCACTCCTCAGGCCACTAATCACATTTTGAAGGTGACTCGTTTTTATCTTCTGGTTATAAGACAGCAAACAGGTTTTGCTTTCAGGTCATTACTGAGCCTTTTAAAACCTATCAGCGTTTCTGGATGGTAGTTCAAGCAAGAAGTGCAAAGGGAACAGAGGACAAGGAATACAACCTTCAGCACTGAACTGGCTTTCACCCTTTCCTATTTCAGACTCCCAAGTCAGCCTCTTTTCTGGGAAACCTTTTCAGAAACCTGAGCAGCTTCAGATGGACCATATCAGGCTGAACTTGAACCTAGGCAAGGTTTTACAATTACTATTCATGCTGAATTCTGGGTTATAGATATTCATGCTTTTTAGAACCCAGTTTCTTCCAATTTGCTAAAGTGGATATTTATTGCAAAGGAAACAGAGTGTCATAAGCTTTTATTACATTTATGTAGCACTCAGCCAATAAAAACCTAAACTCAAAGGAACCATATTTTATGTAGACAGGGATTTTTGGCTCTGATAAAACTTGCTCCAAACGTATTTCCAACTAAAGAAGCTGTCTCTTATACAGCCACTTATTGAATTTTTATTTCTTAGGACCAGTGTACTAAGTACACTGGGATATAGCTCAAAATATGAGAATTCAGAATTTTTATTCCCTGGGGCCACATATGACCTCAAAGCTGTTAAGAAAAGAAATCCATGTTTGTTGTGAGCAATAGTTAGGAGATGAGAAATGACTCCTGCTACTATTGTTAAAGAAGGTGATGCTAGTGATGATGAAGATCATATTTACCAAGTATTATAAATTAGGATAACATTAAAAGCAACTAGTAAAACTATTAGTAAATGATTGAGATTTTCAGAAACATAAAGAAATTTTATTATACCTATATTTTAGACTTAATAGCCAAGTACAAATTTTTGGTTGGTTTTCATTTATTGAGTGGAAAATAATGACTCGTCTTATGGTGCTTACTTTACTTGTTTTACTTCTTACTTTTCCCACCTCTAAAACTATAAGCAAAATCTTCCTGTGCCTTGTCCAAATGGTTCTGCTTAGCAGCAAGTCTTGCAGACTCAGATATATTTTCCTATGATATTAATCAGACTAGATTCTCAACAAAAGAGGATTTACATTCCATATGTGCTTAAGCTATCTTGTTCAGAAAATAAAAATTTTCCGTGTAATTACCCCTGTCCTGTTGCATGATATTTTCACTGCTATTATTTTCTCTGTCAACCATTTTTCTTTCTTTCTTTTTTTTAATTTTTTTTCTTGAGACCATTGTGAATTACAAGCTCTTCATAGTTGGATTTCAGGCAAACAGTGACAGTGAATTGGGGCCACTCCCACTGCCAGTATTGGCCTTCCACCACCAAAGTTCCCAGCATGCATCCCAAACCTCCACATTTAGCCCCCTGGCCTGCCAGTATAGCAGGTCCATTTTAAGTTTAGACTGCTATAGTTTGGGTCTCTTGATTCTATTGTCGTTGACTTTGGCTTGGGTATTTAGTTCTGACCTTTTGAATTCTTCATCAATGCACCTGAGACTACTTGACTCCTAGGCTCTATTCTCTCTCTCTCTCTCTCTCTCTCTCTCTCTCTCACTCACTCACTCACTCACTCACTCTCTCTCTCTCTGTCTCTTTCTTATCTCAATTCGTAGAAAGACTACAGAAATATGAGGTAATACAAAGTAATTCATGCCCCAAGATTCTATGTAAAAGACAGACCCCCTAAATACAAATTTTTTTAAAGGGGGTAGGGTGGCAGATTTTGTTTGTTTGTTTGTTTTTTGCGTCAGCATAGCAAACTTTGGGGGAAATTAGAAAGGAAATACCCTTGGCCTTAACAAAAACAACAAGGTGTCTCTACTCATGAAGCATCTTGTCATAAGAACAACTACAGGCTCTGGGCAAACTAATTAGACAGCCTTGAATTCTTTCTTCACGGACCCAGGAAAAATTCTCCTCAATCATGGTTGTTGTAGTTAGGCTTCTGTTATTAGAGACCTAGTTTTTTTTTTTTTTCCACAGATTCTATGTTGCAGTCAGGTTGTCTTGGAGCATCTTCAGATTTTATCTCACTGGTGATTAAGCAGGGAAACCTGCCCTGAAAGTAAATTGTTGCTGTTTCCTACTCATCAGGTGTTATAGGAACTCACCCTGGAGTAATACTGCCAGGGCAGCATCAGGACCTTCCTAGGTGGAAATTTGATTTCTGGTGCTAGTACAGAAAACCATGCCAGTTCCAAGGATGGAATCCAAAGTTGGGGTTTGGATGGTCATTGTTCAATTAGCTGAGGCCCAAGTTGAGTCACTAGGACAAATGTTCAGGATGAAAGCACACTTCTACTATAAAATTTATGAACTCATATTCCTGTTAGATAAAAACTTCTTTCTATATGTAAGATTTCTCCATTTTAGTGTGCCTATGCAAAAAGGAACTATGCCAAATGAACAATGCAACTGGTGCATATGGAGATAAAAATAACAAGTTAAACAATCTCTATAATCTTGTTCTAACCTGAAATCATATCTGACTTAGATATTCTTTATTGTTTAGCATCTTACTTTGCAAACAGTAGGCCTTTGGACAATAACTCACGTTGTATGAACAGGGTTTCTCACTATTGACAGTTCAGATGAAACCATTGCTTATTATGTAAGAGAATTGCATCACTGAAGAAGACTGCTTGAGTCCCTATTCAGCTAGTGACTGGAAAACCCCAACTCCCAAAATAAATCCTGTTCTTTTAAAATAAATTCTTTGTGGGTAGAAGTAAAGTAAAAGGAGAACCAAGAGAAAAGAGAGTTTGAGGTAAAGAGGGATAATTCCTTTTTGTTATGGAAAGTTATTTTAGTTAATCTGGATTGGGAAGTAAATTCAGGAATCTGGTAACTTCATAGTATCAGCTTTTTCTTTTGACTTGCTTGTCTATAGGGCATTATAATCTGCAGTTTTAACTTTTTATTTGGAATATGAATCTTCAAAGTAGACTTCATGAGGGAGGATTGCAAGTGCTGGTGATAATAGAAGATCCTTGATTTGTGTTTATTGAGTGAATGAATAAGACTTACTAGAGACAAAACCAATAAAATAATAGAATCTTCAAGAATTTTTAAACTAACATTAATCCTCAGGTTTATTTCATGAGCTCAGGAAGGAAATTACACGAATGGTAGTCTAATACCATTTAATATAAAATATTCAAATCTCAGAATTATATATGGAAAATCATATAGGGCTTTATGTAACAGTATTTATTGTGAAGATTTTTTTGTTTTGTTTTATTTTATTTGGGATCTGGTGGTATTTGGGTGCTATTCTCAACAATAATATGTTGTATTGAACCCAGGGCTTCTGCATACAAAGCAATCATTCCAACCTCTTAAGCTACTTTTCCAGCCCCACATTGGGAATTTTTTACTCTTTATTACTCTCTTTAGAAAGACAACCTTGGTCACTTTCAGTTTATCTCTCTTCACTAACAATTTATAGAAGTACAGAGCACTGGGACTGAGAGAGCATATGAGATCAGACACCTCCCTGGCATGCATTGTGTAAGGGGCAAGAATGGAAAATCTGTTACAGTTTTCAAAAACCTTAAAGAATTCATAGACTACCCCTGAGCATCACTGAGTGTGAACATAAAATTAAAAAAACAAACCTAAAAACAATTGCTACATAATTTTCAGAAAATGTCAAAATAAGGAATTAATGAACAAGGGGAGAATATGATTAGAAACTATGTTTATCTCATAAACAGTACACTTGTTCTTTAATTAGATTAGTTTTTGAGAAACAAGTACTGGCTTTTTTTAGTGTAGTGAAAAAATAGAAAGTTGCTTCTATAAAATACAACACAGGGGTCAGAGTGATAGCACAGTGGTGAGGTGTTTACCTTACATGTGATCAACCTGGGTTTGATCCTCAACATCCCATATGATGATCCCCAGACCTGCAGGAGCAATTTCTGAGCAAAAATCTAAGAGTAACCCCTGAATTCAGCTGTGTGTGGACCCCCCCCCAAAAAAAACCCAAAACAAACACAAATAAAAGTACCAACAGCAAAAATTAATCCAGAGCTTAAATTCTATAACTTTAATGAACACAGCAGGACTATGCATTAGCCAGCATTGGCATTTATATATGTTTCACAGATTTGAGATTTTTTTTCATACTAACTATTGATTTGAATTGAATGTGCATGGAATCTTTAAAAATGTTCATAATTTTTTATGATTCTATTATAAAGAGGAAATTAGAGTTATAATAAAAATTTTATATAAACAAAAAGAAAAAAATAAAAATTTTATAAAAACAACAACAAAAATGAATTCATAGGCTAAAACTGGTTTAGATAATGGAAAGAGCAGAAAATAGCTCACAATAATAGGTTGAAGAATTCAGATGAGATCAGCCAATGAGGGACCATTCAGAGCCCAGATCAGGAAGTCCATGTCATGTACATAATCACTACATCTAAAGTGCCAATAACAGTGCCTTGTCTGCAGAAAAAAAAACCGGGATGGTGAGAAAGAGGAAATAATGAGTACCTTTGTGAATCAAAGGAACTCTGATAAGATTTTTGTGTGCATGCAAGCAAGATTAGGAGAAAGAAAATCAACATGTTATAATAATCTGGGGAAGAGGTGACAATGATAATCCAAAATCAGGAAGAATTGGGTGGAGGCTTGTGGTGGAAAATTTATAGTATAATATATAATTTTTAAAAACCAAAATTAGCAGAATTTTTCTAATTGATTCTATGGGATTTTGGTAAAGAGGAATATTTTTACCTTATAAAGAAGTAAGGTTTGGGCGGGAGACAGATATAGGGTTTAAACTGCCAGTCTTGTACGCAACAATCCTGGTTTGATCCACAGCACTAGTTGGTCTCCAGAGCATGACACCACAATAGTAAACACGCAGCACTGCAGGACACAATAGCCTTGCAACCTACGGCATTCACACTTAAACCCTAACCCAATTGGAAGAGAATCTCCAGAAGTGACCTCCAGATCCTCTTGAGCTTGGGAGACTTGCCCCTAAAAATGAAGTGAGAGTTTTTAAATGTTGTAAAATTCAGAAGCAGTTTTAGTAGGAAAAAATTCAGACTCTGTAATTCCAGAAATGCTAAAGAATTCTTAATTTATTCACTCAGTTGTACATAATGAGAAGATGAGCTTGATAGAAAAAGAACTTCATTTTACCTGAAAATTTGAAGTAGGCTCTATCAACTATACCCAGTAAATTTCTTACATGAAATTAATGTTGGAAATGATTTGTTACATTTCTTATAAGCACCTCACTAAAACGGCAAAACAACGGTCAGTGACATTAATATTTTAATACAATTTTGTTTTATGCCATTAAATCGTCCACTGATCAATGGCCAAGTTACATATATATGTTCTCACTAAATGAGCCTTACATTTAGTGAACACAGCCTGCATTAAAACTAGTCAGTCAATGAGTCTTTAATAGAGGTTTTCATCTTTGACTGATAGAACAATTTGGATGTCATTACCAAGTAGTAATCTGGCTATGCTCTTTTCCCCCTAAAACATGAATAAAATGCTTTTGCCATTGAAACTGCATACTTTGCAATATACAGAGGCATAAAAGAGTCACAAAAGAGGATTAGGGTAATCTTCATGGGACAGAGCATATTTGAGCCATACTTGAAGAATGTGAGAGTTTTGCATGGAGAAGAAATAAGAATATCATCTAATAAAGTTACTGATACTTCATTATCAGAGGGCTGCATTGTTTCTGAGAGAGCATCATTGTGCATCAATGTTACAGACTAAAGGATACAGCAGGGAGAGATTAAGATTTTTTTTGGCTTACTTACTAGTTTTGTTTTTGCAGTACCAGGGTTCAAACTCAGGACTTCACACATGCTTCACAGATATTTCACACTTCACCTGTTGTGCCACATCCCTGGCCTCAACCTTGTTGAGGAAGCCCTGTCTACTTGTTTTTGCCCACATCAGCCATTGTCAGGGTCTAGTCCTGGCTCTCAGCTCAGGTGGTGCCTGGGGAAACTATTCAGTGCTAGGTATAGAAATGGTGTTGGTTGCAAGCAAAACAAGCACTTTAATCCCTGTACTCTCTCTTGATTCCTGTTTCTCTTGGATAGAACCGTCCTGTAGAAAAATGACACCATCAGCTATGATTCTGGAGATTTTCCCAAAAGTAGTTTAGAATAGGAAAGGTAGATGAAGGCAGCAGGGAGGCTAGTTAGAAAGCCATTGCATCGTCCAGGTAATGGTTCCAGGCAGTTACAGGATTCTGAGAGAGGCAATAAGAATTCATTTATTGGGGTTAAATGAAAGAACTAGTCTCCTGTTGCCCATTCACTTCCTGGCATGATCACTCATGAGTTTTGGTCCTTCGTAATCAAGTCTTGGGTGACTTAAGCTTGTTGCTCTATTTTAGCTGGCTCTGGATTCATTGGTTTCTCCTAGACACATTGTGATCACCTAACTACTACTAACTATACTTATTGATCTATTGATCTGATCTGATTTGATAGTTGGAGTGGATGACCAGGAGCCATTAGTTACTGGATTAAAACCTAACATCCTAGAATCAACCCCAAAACTCACTCCATCTGTGGAAACTAGGAGCCTCAGAGTTTGATAATATAAGATCAATGCATGTTGCCACCCAAATTTATGAAAAGACTGTTTTTAATTATTTATTTATTAATTTTCAGGCCACAGTCCATAGTACTTAAAGTCTGTTCCTAGATGAGTACTCAGGAGATGATGGGGTGCTGGGAACAAGCAGTACAGCTACTGCTTGTTATGCATGTGCTTTAGCCCTTTGAGCTGCTGCCTTCCCAGCACATGTTCTAAAAGTATGATTTATAATTAGTAATATTTAGAATTTGGACATGCTCTTGTCTGATCTGTCAGACCTCCAAAGCAGTGAAGTTTCAAAGTCATAATGCAAATGAAGGATTTATGATATTTAAAACTGATCTTAATCAAAGGAAACTAGTTTTCATAAAACATTGCCTAGAGAGCTAGGCAATTTTGATGGTGTTACAGTAGCCCCTTAAGAGGCGACTCTTTCCTAGAAGCAGCTTTGTGGTTATAGATAAGGAGCAGGCTTTAATAAAGAAGTGTAGTGCAGGTTAGTTGGAAAGATAGTGCTAGGGTTATGGTACTGGGCTTCCATGCAGCCCACCTTGATTCATTCTCTGGTGCCACATATTATCCACTGAACACTGTTAAGAGTGGTCCCTGAGCATAGAACCACGAGTAAGTCCTGAATACTGCCTGGTATGATCTCAAAACAAAACAAAACAAAAATACTCTGGAAACATTTAGGCTAGAGAGATAAGACTTCAAGTAAGGTACATGTCTTGCACCTGCTTGTCTCTTTTTCTTTCTCAGCACTCCCAGGAGTGATCCTTGAGTCCAGAGCCAGAAGAAAAT